>QFEC01074057.1:0-16163 GCA_003316585.1 Gomphus bonarii | reverse complement strand
TTTGATGGGCTTCAAGGGATTCTGTGAAGATGAGTATGTCATCTATGAACACCACTATAACTCCTTCATCAATGAGCTCCCTGAATATTTCATTTGAAAGATGACTGGGCTGTTTGTGAGAGGAAGAACATTACCAGAGGTTCATATAAACCTTGGTTTGTCTGGAAGGCTGCCTTCCATTCATCTCCTTTCTTAATGCACACATTGTTGTATCCCCAGTGGATGTCTAACTTGTAAAGTGTTTGGCCCTGGTAGCAGTGACCTTGTTTATAATATCAGGTACAAGGGGAAGAGGATAAGCATTCTTGATTGTTATGTCATTAAGCTTCCTGTAGTCTTGCACAAAGTGAAGGCCACTGTCCTTTTTCTTTACAAAGAAGACTGGGGATGCCATGGATGATTTAGAGGGACAGATGTGATGACTCTTTAAATTTTCTTCCAGGAAGGCATCTAGTTCTCTTTGCTCATTGGGAGACATTGGGACCTTGGTGCTGAAGGATTTGGCACCTGGAATTAGCTCAATTGCATGATCCCAGGGTTTACATGGGGGAAGCTTGTCAAAGAACTCCTTGGAAAAGACATCCTTGAATTTCCAATAAGGTTTTGGAACAAGATTCTCAAAGGATTTAGTAGGTGTAAGCTCTGATGCCCTTTGGGTTAGTTGTTGTGAGACAGTTGAGCTTGCACCAATTTCTTCATGGTCTTCCTTGACAAAGACTACAAAGAGTCTGTCTCCATTTTCAGGTGAATACAATGGCTCTTCAGCTGTGACACATGTGTGTTGATCAGGAGGGTGTGTGTGGTCTTCCTCAATGTCTGGGACTGTTTTAACTTGAGGTTTCTCTTGGATTGGTTCAATACCACATGATTCAGGGCAGCAAGTCATTTCACCTTGCCCAAGCACCAGTTAACTTCTGGGTTGTGCTCCATGAGTCAGGTGTGTCCTAAGATGATTGCTAGGCACCCCAGGCTTGTCACTAGAAATGTAGCACATTCTGTGTGATGTCCATATGTGCAGATGAGGTCAACCTCTTCCTTGATTGAACCTGCTTCATTAGGAGTGCCATCTATGTTATAGATAGGTATAGCATGAGGAAGGTGATGGGTTTTGAGCCTTTCTGCTCAAACAAATTCAACATCAATGAACATTCCTGTGGCACCACTGTCAAGGAGTGCATCAATCACTAGAGGACATCCAGTGTCAACAGACTGGACCTTCAGAAGAACCTTGGTGCACCAGCAAGTGTCAGCAGAGTGTACATAAAGAAGGGGAAGGGGTTGCTCTTCAGGGTTTGGGGTGGTGGATTTGATTTCAGGCATGACTGGTTGGGTTTCAGTTGGGTCTAGGGTTGGAAATGAGTGTAGCATGTCTCTAGTATTCCCTAGCATACATGTTTCAAGAACTGAAAACTGATTTGTTGAGTGGGGCATGTCTTTCACTGCTAACTTGCCTAAAAACCCCGTTTCCCTCCTTCTTCAGAAGTTTGGACCCTTGCCTTCTGTGCTGCCTCACGAGCATCTAGAGCAGCTGCTACTGACTCTGAGATTATATCTGTAAGTGTAGCTCCTGTGAGGTTTGTGCGGACATGTTCATTGTGGGGCTCTGGGCATGCTGGGGAAATATGGCCTTGCTTGCCACAGTTGTAGCATGTCCAAGCCTCAATGCATCGTTGATTAGAATCTATATCTATGGGCATAGCAATGCTAGGTGTAGGCATGGCAGGAGCAGTTGTAGTACAGGTTGGGACAGTGTGGTGGGAACCATGAGGTGCTTGTGCTTTCTTAACTTCCACAAGACGGTGATAGTTGCAGTCAATCTGACATGTGGCTTCCTTCCATGCCTTGAGGTTGAATGGGAGAAATGGCTGTGCATGGATCTTGTCTAGAATTTTCACTGGAAGTCCTCATGCATAGGCAACCTCTAGTGCTTCATCATTAAAACCTGTTCTCCCTGTAAGTATCTCAAACTGTGCAGTATAATTGTCTGCCAACATGCTAGATGTCATCTTGAGGTCATGCAGTTCAGTACAGGCTGTTCTGGCATGATTAGGGTCTCCAAAGGCTGCTTTAACCTGCTTAGCAAATTCATCAAAGGTACTGATTGAAGAGGTTCTGTCAATAATAGCTTGGGTCTTATTTTGTGCCCAGGTTGCTGCAGAGCCTCCTGATATGAATGAGAGGGCATATAGCATTTTTGTTTGTTCATCTGGGAATGCTCCTGGTTGAAGGGTAATAGAGAGCTTCACAGCATGGATAAATCTTTCCGTGTCTGCCCTATCTCCAGTGAACTTCTCCAGATCAGCTGCCTTGATAGAGCAATGAGAAGGGGGGTTGGGTGCAGGAATGTGGGTAGACAAGTGCTGGGTTGCTGCAATTGCTGCAGCTGAGGCAGCACTGGTCATATTGTTCTGCATGGCCCTCAACTGGTCTTAAAGTACTTCATTCTGGTGCTGTAGGAGTTCAACTTGGTTTGCCTGAGTGGTAAACATGTTTCTGAGGAATATCCCAGGTTCACCCAGGGACTTCCAATATTGCTCTGGGATTTGGTTAGACATGATATGAGATGGAAACTGATGGAAAGGATATGTGAGGCTGTCAGAAAGGGAGCTTGATCTTCTGTGAGGGTGACACTATTGACAAGGTCACAATAACAAGATACTCCAATATTAATGAGCTGATAAGGGGTTCTCCACCTGGTGTAGCAGTAATCCTCAGTTTATACAAGGGTTACTAGTAATAAGTACATAGAGAGCTTACCTGGTGTAGCGGTAATCCTCAGAGATCAAGCTGAGGGGTAATCATTACACCAGTCACAACTTATATACCCTAATCCAGCACTTATTATGTAATTGGAAGATGAAAGGCATGGAAACATAAACAGGAGACAACAAACTGAATGGTGAACTCCAAGTTGAACCCTGACAGTTGTGTTCAGTGAACCAGGTATGTCCTAGGATGATGGTTAGATGTCCCAAGCTAGTGACAGAAAATGTGGCATATTCCATGTAATTTTTGTTGGGAAATATATGAGTAAGCATTGAACATGGCAGGATGTGCTATCTGAAGGCACTGATAGCCTCAGTCATGCATGACTGAGGCTGTACATATATATAACAAGACACGTAGTTACAGGTACCTCAGTGAACTTACCATTCACTGAGGTGCATATCCTTCTCTCTACTAAGACAGACTAAGCTTAGCCCTTTGTAGCTTGTCTGTATTCAGTTACTGTGCTTAATTCTTACAATTTTCATATGCACAGATGAGGTCAACCTCTTCCTTTGTAAAGATAACAAGACTATATGAAGTTTAACTCAGTGTTTGCATGACGTCAAACCACTGTGTATTTACCTATACGAAGTTCAACTGTAGTGTACAGGTGAGCAAAATATAATACGGGGAATCAGATGATGTCTTACCTCAGTGTTTGCACAACATCAAACCACTGAGGGAGACTTGTACATGACAGTAACTACTTATAATATTTGAGAACGATAAATCATGCAAAAAAGGAATAAAAAGAATGTCTTGTGACTGCGCAAGACCCAAAATGACCAACAATTGCCTTCTGACTAACCAGGGGCTTTGGGCGCTGCAGTTTGCATTTCCAACACTCCCCCTCAAACTGTTGACAGCCCAGGTTTGATGGTGAAATGCTTCACCTTTGCAGATGGTAAGGCCTTAGTCAACGTATCAGTGACCATATCGTCAGTGGGATAATACATGAGGCAAATTGCACCCTGTTCAATGATCCAGTGTATGAAGTGAAAACATATGTCGATGTGCTTCGTATGTGTGTGATACTGATGGTCCTTTGCCAGTGTGATTGCAGATTGATTGTCAGAAAACAGTGTCGTAGGTGAAAGCTTGATGTTGAAGACCTGTTTTATAAGGGAGCAAAGCCAGAGGGCTTCCTTTGCTGCATGAGTTGCAGCAACATACTCACTTTCTGTTGTGGATAATGATATAATATTTTGCCTTTTAGTACTCCATGAGACCGCCACTCCATGAGACCGCCCCTCCATGTATTATGAGCACGTAGCCAGAAATTGCATGGCAATTGTGGGCCATGCTGCCATCAGCATCAGTGTATCCTGTCAAGCCTCCATCTCCATGGCCAAATGTCAACCACAGGTGAGCGGTTCCTTTCAGATACTGAAAAATCCTTTTGACAGCATTCCAATGTGTAGGTCCGTATTTTGTCAAAAAGCGTGACACACATTGGACAGTGAATGCAATGTCAGGCCAAGTCCCGAGTGCAGCATACATTAGCAAACTGACAGCTTCTTTATACGGTGTGTCGCGCATCATAGCCTACTCAGTTGTGGTCTTAGGGGTTGAGGCCATTGATAGGAGCAGTCCATGCTGCATGGGAGTAGATGCAGGCTTCAGCTCATCAAAGTTGAACCAGTGAAGAATTGAAGCAATATAGGATTGTTGGGAGAGATGAATGGTACATTGCTTGTGATTTCATTGTATTTCTATGCCTAATAACCAATGTAATTTGCCCAGGTTTGTTATTTCAACATGATCAGCTATGTCTTTCTTGAAACTAATGATCAGGTTAGCTGATGATGCAGCAATAGTACAATTGTCAATGTGAACCAGTACAACGGTCAACTCATGATCATTCTGGTGAAAGAATACAGCCTGGTCGACATCACATCTAGTGAATTTAAGGTGGTGAATCATGATATTGACAAGCTTTTGATACCATCACCTCCCTGACTGCTTGAGTCCATACAGCATCTTTTTTAGGTGGCATAATTTTCCTGAGTTGGGAGCATGATAGCCAGGTGACTGCACCATATAAATGGTTTCATTATCAGTGAGTTCACCATTTAAGTATGCACCTTTAATATCTATTTGATGCAGCTCCATATTGTTTGCAGCAGCCAGGACAAGTACAGTTTGGATTGAAGCCAATTTGGCTACAGGGGCAAATGTGTCAAAGTAATTGACACATTGGACTTGTGAGAAGCCTTGCATGACGAGGCAAGCCTTGTAGCAGACAACATTTCCTGCTGCATCCTTTTTCATGTGGAAAACCCATTTAGAGCTGACCATATTTGCATCTTTGGGTGGGTCAGTAAGTTCCCAAGTTCCTGATTGTTTGAATAAAGCTAATTCTTCATGAATTGCATTCTTCCACAGCTCCCAGTCAGGATGGCATTTGGCTTCAGCTAAAGAGCGGGGCTCAATTGCTTCAACTTTGCTAGTTTTGGCTACAAGTGCATATTCATCATTGTTCACTGCTAACATCATCCAGTCGGCTATTCCTTCCCCTTTGAGGATTTCAGGAGACTTTTCGACAATGGTAGGTAGTTGGATTCCTGGAGTGATGGCAGGGTCAGATGAACGGTGAGTGGAGGTGCTGTGTCCATCTAAAATGTCTCAAAGATGCTGACTTGGTTTCCATACTCATTTCATAGGGGCCTCAGTTTCAGAGTCGGATGGGTTTGTGGTATTAGCTGTGGGTGGTGTGTCAAGGGCAGGAGGTGCAGATGAGACAGCAGATTTGTGTACTGCAGAAGAAGGTGCATCAGCTATCATTTCAATAACTTGCCATTCCTCCCCCTCGAGACGAGAAGCTGATGCTGCACTGGTGTTGAAATAGACATTTCTTTCTACAGTGACACTTTGCTTATCAGGCCAGTATATTCTGAAGCCTTTGCTTTGATCATCAATGCCAATCCAGCATCCCTCTGTCACATGGCCTCCTAACTTGTTCCCACCCTCTGTTCGCACCCATACTTTTTCCCCCCACTCATGCACACACAGTAAGTCTGGTTTGCTGCCAAATGTTGCTTCATAAGGTGTTTTACTGCTGACTGCTTTCATCAAGGTCCAATTCATCAGCCACACAACATGTCGTGCAGCTTCACCTCAGAGGAACCTTGGCAGCCCGCTTGCATGCAAGAGTGTGCAGACCCATTCTACAATGGTATGGTTGTGGTGTTCAGCCACACTGTTGTGCTGTGGAGTGTCATGAACAGTGAGTTTTTGTGCAATACCTTGGGACTTTAAATAAAGCATAAAGTCCTTTCCCAGATATTCACCACCTCTATCGGAATGCAAGGTTTTAATGCATGCATTGAGCTGTATGTTGACCCAGCTGGCATATTCTTTAAAAGTACCAAATGCCTTATTTTTGGTATGCAGGAGGTAAAGGTGAGTGAGATGTGTCATGTCATCAGTAAAGGTAATGTAGTATTGCTTTCCAGACCTGGTTTCAACTGGAGCAGGTCCCCACAGGTTGCTGTGTACCTCATCTCCAAAGGTAGAGGCACGACTCCCTTCTCTGACTTTTGGGACAGGTTTGCAAGTTGCCTTCACATATACGCACAACTCACAGAAGAAAGGTTTGCCTGTCAGTGACAAGTCAAGTTTGATTCCTGTAACAAAACCCCTAGCAACAAGTTTCTTTGCTGTTTCAGGTGAGATATGACCCATGCGATGGTGAAATTGATCAAGTGTTAGCACCTCAACAGCAGAATTCACTGTATTGGCATCATGTGTGACCCGATACAAGCCATGGCCAGATCTCTGTATTTGGCCAATCTGCTTCCCATTACTCATCTTCACAGTACACTGCCCATTGCCAAACATGATGGACAGTCCAGTTTGATCAAGGTGTCTGATAGAGACAAGCATATAACCAACTTCAGGTGAATAGAGCACCTCAGTGAGTTGTAACTGAGAGATATCAGTACCATTAGGTATGTTGATTACCATCTCTCCTGTTCCAACTGCATTGAAACTTTGCTTGTTAGCTGCTTGAAAAGTCTTCGGAGGGGTCGCAGTGAAGTTTGTGACTGCATCACAATAGGGAGTGATGTGCTGAGTGCATTCAGAGTCATAGACTTCCATGCAAAGTGAGTTTGCTGGTTTTTCAGGGTTTGCGCTAACAGCATATGCATCTTTCAGTTGCTCATCAACTGGAAATTCATCATGCTCAATAAGCGAAGCAGTATCACTTTTGTCCATCAGAATTGACACGTCAGTGAGTTTATCATCAACTGGCGTATCTTCTACCTCTGAAAACCAATCTTCTTCTTCCACAGCATCTCTTTCTGCATCATCTGAACCAGAATCAGAGTCTGATGCATATATCAGTGGCGGCATTACAATGTCATCATCGTCCGAGTCGACTGCAAGGAAGGCAGCCTCACTTTCATAGTCAGACTTGACAGCAGCATTGGCAGAGCTGCCATTATTCAGTGAGTGGTGTTTCTTGTTATCAGTAACCTTGGCAGGCTTGGGACATTTATTTCTGAAGTGTCCTTTATCTCCACAGTTCCAACAGGTCCCAGGTACTTTGCGTGGAGTGCATCCCCCTTTACTATTTGAAGCTACTAACAGAGCTTTGTCCCTTTCAGTTCCTTTGGGGGTGCTTGCATTGCGACGAGCATGTTGAGCTTGATGGTGTTTGTACTCTTCTGACGTGAGTGTAGTGAGTTCATCTGGATCAATCATTTTTGATAAGCTGTATAGTTTGGCTCCAGCAAGCAAATTTGATGCAAAGGCAGATAGGTGAGGGGTAGGGACTTGATAATTGTGGAACGGTAGTCTTTCTCTTTGATGTTCACCCCATAAGTTGCTAGTTCCTCCTTTCTGACTCAGAGGTTATCTAGGAATTCACGCACGTTTCCTCTGTCAGGACATTTCAACTCCATGAACTGGGAGTGTAAATCAGCCTGAGCAAAGGCCCCTTTCATTGAGTACTCAGTCTGTATTAAGTCCCATCAGTCTTTGAGGGACATTTTGCTGTGGACTCATATGAGGGTTGAGTCTAGGATATGGTGAGTGAGCAGGGCTTTCGCTGAGCGATCATCCTTTGTCTACTGAGCAAGGGCCACCTCTTCTGTAGCAGTAGGAGGTGAGCTGAGAGTGGGATGGACAGCAGTGCCATCAAAATATCCCCACAGGCCCTTAGCCTCAATGGCATCCTGGAAGCGCATGGTAAATGCCATCCAGTTCAAACCATTTGGCATGAGCTTCGGGACTGAGGAGGGGGGAATATTGGTGGTGGTTAGAGCTGTTATAGACATTGGAGTGGGAAGGTTTGGGAGATAGTACTAAGGTATGTGAGTGGGAGTGGGGCCCAATAACCTGTAAAGATAACAAGACTATACAAAGTTCAACTCAGTGTTTGCATGACATCAAACCACTGTGTATTTACCTATACAAAGTTCAACTATAGTGTACAGGTGAGTGAAATATAATATGGGGAATCAGATGATGTCTTACCTCAGTGTTTGCATGACATCAAACCACTGAGGGAGACTTGTATATGACAGTAACTACTTATAATATTTGAGAACAATAAATCATGCAAAAAAGGAATAAAAAGAATGTCTTGCGACTGTACAAGACCCAAAATGACTAACAATTGCCTTCTGACTAACCAGGGGCTTCAGGTGCTGCGGTTTGCATTTCCAACATCCTTGATTGAGCTTGCTTCTTTAGGAGTGCCATCAAAATTATAGACAGGTATGGTATGATGAAGGTGATAGGTTTTGAGCCATTTAGCCTAGACAAATTCAATGTTAATGAATATTCCAGTGGTGCCACTGTCAAGGGGTGGATCAATTGCTAAGGGACATCCAATATCAGCTAATGTTAAGAATAGGCCAAGGCAAAGTTCTTGTGTAAGCTTGCATGAGGTTGTAACTTTGGGCCAGGTTTAGAGTAGGGCTTGGCTTCAGCTGTGCTGCACCATCCAGATCCCATAGTATCCCTAATTTCTGAGAGTGAGGTTTGACAAAAGACTCAGGGTAATCTTAGTCAATTCCCTGACTACTGAACTACTAATTTACATACACATTATATATTAGAATAGTATTTCATATAGTTAGGATGATTTCAAATCAAAAGAACAAAGGGGTTTCCAGAACAGGAATTAAAAGAATGGTGAGGTGAAACATGGATGAGTAAGGTTTGAACCCTGACATGTAGTAACTCTAAATATCCTTATATACCTAACTGTAGCAAAATAATTAAACCCTGAACTAGTCCTGACCCACAAGAAGTAGAAAAAATAATTTAATGCTATGAAAGAATGAACCCTTGTAGAATCCTGACCTCTACTTGGAACCTCTCTCTGACTAAAAGGAGGGAGGACTAATTACATTCGTCATTGTAAAAGTGCAATTTTTTCATAGATATTAGGTATGGCAATTACCATGATATGATCTTCACACGGCCACTACAACTACAGTAAAAGTAAAAGGGTAACAATACTAGTATAGGTATACGAGAGGGTCGTAAAGGCCCTGTCTGAGGTCCTATCGCTGAACAATTTCAAAAGAGCTACTTAAGAGTCGTGGGAGGCACAAGCTGTAGGTGGCGGGCCAGTAGCCGTAGGTCTCGAAGGCAGGTTCGACGTGTTTCCTGTTCCCGGGGGTCTCCGCGGGGACCTCTCAGTGGTAGTAACCATGTCTGGCGTTCTTGGTGATCGCATTTCTACATTATTGGCGAGCGTCTGCTCCGACTCAATTGGCGTCTCTTCTAGCTCTGACTTCAATTCTCCTTGATCTTGAAGAGTGGCGACATTTGGTGGAGTAGATGGTATATCCATCTCAAGGTCATGAGGTTGAAGCTCTGGAAGTTGAGCTTCGACTGACTGCTCAGGAGGGGAGGAAGAAACGGAAAGTTGTTCGAATGTGTCAGAAGGTCGTGGGTTTGTGCGGCGGGAAGGATGAATACTTTGCCCAGGTCTAGGAGGTAATGTGGGTGCGAAATCCTGCCCGTCTTGTTGGCGAGGTGGTATCGTATGTGACCGTGTATACGAGGATCCATAATCATATTTGGGCTTGAATTCCCCAGAAGGTGCAGGTGGCAAAGGTGGCTCATTCAAAGGCGGTGTTGGTCCATCATCAAATAGCAACGGCGCATGAGTAATTAGATCTTCCATCACTGTATCCTAATACGAGTCACGAAACGGTTGATTATTGAGGAGCCTTTTACTTACCTTCCATGTTTGTATGCTGAGGATATCATTGCCTTTAGGAAGATCCTCCTCTCCAAAGATTACACCCCCAAAAACGATTGCGAGATTTTTGGCATCCATCTTGTTGTACTGGCTCCTGGAGCTAATCCGGGCAAGATGTTCCACTAGACATCGCAAAGTCGCCTGGTGAACTGGTGGTAACCGGCGCAGCTTCGATCGAAGCACAGGGAAGTTGTTTGCTACATGTTCTTCTAGGCACACGGCTTGGTAATATGTGGAGAAAACAGCCGAAAGACTGACCTCTCTCATCACTATGCTGTAACCTCTCGGTTAAAGGAAACCTAAATACAGGCTCTGGCAATTCTCGGAGATAAAGCTTTGAAATAAGCCTGTGGTCAGGGTCTGGAACGAAGACATTAGACCAATGTACCTTCAGCATCGACGCAATGCAGGACACATCATCCACCACAGGGTTAAACTTGAAACTCCTCTCGTCTCGCTCGATCTTGTTTTTTAGCTATAAAAATATTAACTTGGGAACAAGGACATGAGAGGCACCATTCGTTTCACCTCTTGCACATTCGCGTGCCGGCCAGAAACCTGCTCATAAAGTCAAGATGGATTATATAACGATGGCCGATAACGATGGCCAACACTTCTAAGTGATTACGCACCCGATAAATACCCTCTGTGTCCATCCCTCTAGCCTCGACCTCTTTCACACATAGTTCAACAACTTTAGCCACGGCGCCCTCGGGAAGATTGTGTGCAGTGGCATACTCGACTAGAGTTACGCCAAAAATAAGGTCACGGCACTCCCCTACAGTGTAGTTGTAGTAGAGTACAGGTTTCGGGATCTCACGAGCCAAAGCTCGCTGAATCATGGCCGTGAGAATGCCTGTGTCTGCTATAGGCGAGATAGTGCTAATTATAGGCATGACGTGATCTGTCAGCTGTGTGATGGTGGAAGATGTCGCACTAGGAGTAGTCATGAAAACTGAAGTACAAGAGGGGAGTGGGGCTTACATGAGGCTGTCTGCGTATTTCGTCAAGACGCTCTTCATAGTTTCGGCAGATTCAAGTACAAATATCTCAAGGCTCTACTAGAGGCGTTACTTAGAGCAATTGTTGTCGTGAGCACTACCACTTGCCTTGTATCCGCCCTCCAGCGTCTTTACCCTCCTCAAACGAAGGGTTTCAAGCCAATGCACCCCTTTCCGGTATTCTTTATCTGATCATATATTTAGATGTAGATGTCACTTTTATTGGTTTGAGGTACTGACCAGCCTCTTCCGCATCGCGTTTTGCTCGAACGCCCCTTAGAGCACCTTCAGCGCGTCCACCAGCACTTTCCCTTGGCACCCCACTTTTGCCACTCTCGTTGAGAAAAGTCATAAGAGAATTTAATTGTTTCTTTCCTGATGTCTATTTAAAAATATTCACCTGTCACGAAGACGTGATACAAATACCTTGGTGGGCCAGGTCACTAAATGCAATAGATGAGGAAGGTGAGCGATTTCGGCCTGTGCTAGGCTGATGAGCGGAGGCTTGTCGAGATAATGGACGAATGGGCATAGGTGAGCCTATTGGGTTGGAGGGTACTTTTGTCAATGGATGGTCGTCTTCGGGAGCTATCATAGAGGGTGTAGGTACGTATTTTTCAGATTTGTGATCCTAGAGGATGTTGGCTTCGAGACTATCAATCACAAGGTTTTTCGACCTACTTCAACTTCCTGGCATTTCCTAAGATAATTGCGTTTCAAGCGAGGTAGCGTATGTTCAGCATACTCAGAGTGAGCTTCGGTCGAATTCTTCAAATCCTCTTTAATTCGCTTGCGCGTGCGCTCTTGAGTCTCCTTGAATATTAGAAGGCTTAAAAATAGATTTCGGGCGATTAGTGCGTCAGACGTACCTTCAATGCAAGCAGGGGTGTCAGAACTTCAGACTTCAGATTCTCTAGAAAAGCTTCCCGCGTTTGTGTTTCTGATAAGGTTGACTTTGAGAATATATGAGGTTATATACTAAAGAAGGGAGCCTACTAACCCCGGTCTGCGTTGTCACCTACCTCACGCCAGGCTTTCCTGACCGAGGTGACACGATCCGAACGGTCATCTCGATAAGAATCTAGCACACGGTGTTTTGAATGTAGTCGGCGTAACGAGTCTACACTGAAGTAATTGTTCAAACGAGCTTGTGAAATCAAGGCTAGTCAAACATACTAAACCTCCTCGATTCGCGTTCTAGTTTCGGATCAGTACATGTTACAGGAGTAAGCTCACCTAGCGTACCTCTCCTGGAAGAATTGGATGTACGACTCATCCAAATCCTTGAGATGATGGTCAAAAATGGATAAAGGACCCGAAAGTGATTCAGAGAACATAAGTAGCGGTGTGTGGCTGACGTAAACGCGTCTAACAACATGGATGAGTTCTCAAAAAGCATAGTACGTAGCAGACAATTCAAGTGTGCTATAACTATAATTAGAGCGCTTTCGATACCACAGACCATTAAGCGGATCTGGGTTAGGTCTTTGAGAAGGCCTTAAGGAATGGGTACAAACGATTCAACCATAGAATACAATGCCGGCATTCACACCCCTTGGATCTAGGGTAAGTTTGATGAAGCCGATGAGCCATGGCGAACTACCATGTGAACTTGTGACTATCGTGATTGGGCAAGCTCCAATATCTCCAAGGGCGTTTTACCACCTTATTGTCGTTTGCACGTGACCTTGCTAACGTCACATTCCAGTGTCATTTTGAGATAATTTTCAAATTGTCATTTCTTGGCTTATTTCTTGACAGATTTGTCTGAAATTATGATCCTTTCTGTAAAGTTGCTTGGTTCTCTCAGCAGTAGAAGTCCCAGATAATTTCATTTAAAAATGTATGTGTTGGCTAACCCAACAGTCACCCTACCTGTATCAAAGAGCTGTGGAGCTCGAACTAGTATTTCAAAAATTCTGAGAATAATCACAGATCCTGTGTAGTATTTATTATTTTCTCTGGAATTTTTTTATACCCAATCCTAAATATGTGTAGTCTGATTCATTAAAAACATTGATATTATGAATTACCAATGTGGCTCACTTGCATGTGTGTTACTGATACAATAGAGCTCTTAAGGGCATGAAAAAAGGTTCCAGCACAAAGAGAAAATACTAAGGAAGGTCTGTGATTATTCTCACAATTTTTTAACAACCAATTTGAACTCCCCAATTCTTTGATGCAGGTGGAGTGTTGGGCTGGCCAAAAAATGCATTTTTAAATGAATATATCTGGACCTTCTACTGTTGGGGGCACCAAGGCAATATACAGGAAGGATATTTCAAGTTTCAGGTGAATATGTCATAAATTGACTGAGAAATGATGATTTGAAAATCAGCTCAAAATGAGAAAGGAAACATGACTTGGCAAAAGGTCACATGCAAATGTGTTAAGTCTGGAGTCAAGGACATCATGTCTGGAGGGGTTCTGGTGGTCTGAGCTGTCAAAGTTGAACCAGGGTACAGGGTCATAAGGACTTGGCCTCAACTTATGTGTTGCACCCTCTCACATCATCTTGTCCTTGTATTTATGGAAATGTTACAGAGTGAGGTTACAGAGTGAGGTTACAGAGTGAGTTCACAGAAGTAGCAAGGAGGAGAGTAAGTTAATATTCAAACTAGAGAACTAGCTACAAATACATGGAGGTTTATACACATTTTGAACATGGGATCAAAATAGAACAGGGTCATCCAAATGCAGGGGGAACTATATTAGGATTCAGGAATACTATAACAAGAGTGTGGGTCCTGGAACTATGGAACATACTAGAAAATTATGGAGGCATGATAAGTCCAGAGTTGAGGACACCCTGTCTGTGTTAGGGGATAACCCCTGGGTCCTATTTTCCTCTCCTTTATTCCTTTATATTTCTCTTTAATTTCTATATGATTTGTTATAGATAAAGGAATAAATGATACCATTTTAGATGGGTACACTAGTAAAATCACTAAAAAATAGATATAAGTAGAAATTAGTACAAAAACAGCAGGTATATGCACGGGACACTAAAGATATATAAAATACAAAGGTTCTACAAAAAGACTCACCCTCCTAGCTACATTTCCCATGATTCTACGATTATTTTTGTCTGTACTGTACATGTGGATCCCAGTTCATGGCACTTTAGCGCCTCGGTGGCTAAAGGGGTGGAAGGAATGGAATAGACATAGGGAGTGATGCAGGGGCTTCAGGAACAGCGGACTAAGCAGGAAACAATTGGATATGATGATAAAATGGAACGGAAAAGGTCTGAAGGGATTAGGAACAAAGGGGTGACCAGAAGGAGCGCATATATGTCACCACCCAGGAACGCTGACTGGTTCAGAAGTCATACAGCATGCTACTGGTATTAGGTAGCATACAAGACATAAGAGGATCATAAAGAGAAGGACTAGGACAGGTTTAAGCCATCTTTTCCTATTTGCAATAGCCCAGGTATAGCATATGTGGCTTCCTAACTTTGTACAGCGTGGAAATCCACCGCTTCTCACCAAATGTGGCTGTATTTCCTTTTTCTCTTCATTAGTAGCTCAGGGGACACGAGATCTATAAGTATTACAAGTGTTTGTAGTTAGGACTTTACTGGATAATTGTCTATCAATTATTCTCTCCTTGCTCTGTTTGGCGCTTTGCTAAAATCCCGATTAGGAAATGCTCTCTCAGACTTGTCGTTTGAGTTCTGAATCACTCCAGATAGGTCATAGTTATATTGGACTTGTTGCTCACAAGTTTTGGAGCATCACAGACTGGAAATCCAATTGATATTGGATTTACAGTATTCCCAGAAATCACCACCAAGTTCTCGGTACCGGCGCTAAAGTGCCGGATTGACCAGAAAGCCTCTGCAGACTTCTATTGCCAGAACAATAGATCTTTTCCAACTACTGAAAATGTATTAATAGAAAATATATTAGCTAGGATCCCACTGGACCATCCAATCTCTGCAATTAACCCCAACATGATTTACCCTTCTATCCTATCCCCCTTCTTACTTCGTATCATAGATTGATTCCCCCATGTTTGTACTTGTTGTGATTCCCAGTAGCTATATAGTTAGTGGATTAGGTAAGGGGATCCTTACCCTGTTCTCTTTGGATACCCTCTACCTTAGGTATGCTAAACTACTAGTAGTGGTCACTAATACATACTCACTTTGGATCCCCTCTACATGAGTCTGAAGAGCTTCAAGCTCCTTTGTTGGTATTCAAGGAGAGTTGCCCTTACAGTAGAACAGGGTCACCAATAGAGGACCAAGGGTGCAGCTGTGCACTTCAAATGCAAGTGATGTCCTTGCACAGAGACTACAGCAACCCACACCTCCTTCCTCACACTCTGGATGACTTTGCCCTGTCCCCAACAGCATACTTGTACCTACCAGAGGGAATGCCACTAGCAGGAGGATGACAGAGTAGATGGAGCAACAGTGGACCATTTTCAGATGTCACTATAAACTGCTGTCTAGCACAGTAGGGTGCACCACCCTCACCTCCGACTCTATTATCCACATTACTGGTGTTATCTACAGTGGGTCAAAAAACTGCCCCAATGTTTGTGCATTTTAGAAAGATTGATATTTTGTGAAGGAATGACATCAGCAAAAGTTCTGAAAATTTCACATGATATACTAGAACATGTTGGCTATCTACCAACTTAATAAATCATGTGATTCCAATCACAAATGATTGATCAATAAATCAAACAAAATAATCACTCATTGAGGCAGTTTTTTGACCCTCTATTATTTTATCTGATTTTCAATGTTACACACCAGTATAAGGTAGGAGTACATCATGTGAATCATCAACATGTCATGTGACCTTGTTTGTATCAATTTGGCATGTTGAACTTTGTTCATTCATCTCCTTGACTCCTTACCACCACTATGAAATCCATCTCTGCTGAAAAGCATTCTTCTGTTGTTTCTCTCCTCAATAAGGGGTATTCCCATCATCAAATTCAAGCTAGGACTGGCCTGGGGAAGGGTACTTTTGGCAGGATCAGTAGGGAGGTAGAGGGGGATAAGGAAAATCATCCTGGTGGCCATCCTTCCAAGCTTTCTCCTTATGATAAACAGTTGATTATCCATCAAATCAGCTCTGAGAAGCTTGAAATGCTGTCCAAGCCACCCAATTCATAAATTCCATCATATCTACCTCTGTCACTCC
>QFEC01074054.1:0-10290 GCA_003316585.1 Gomphus bonarii | reverse complement strand
GTACTTTGGCTACCAAAGCTCAGGGCCCAAGTGAGGCTTTTGTCTTAGAAGTTGGTCAAACAAAAGCTTAGTGTTCATTTTAGTTAATATCAGAACAAATCTAAGTATATGAATGTCAAGTTGTTTAACTACTAAGCATGAGAGTATGGAACTGGGGACTATAGACTGAAAAGAATATAGATATATGGAATGAGGAGACTAATTGGCATAAGATATAGAAGTGGATTGAATTAAATAAATTGAGATATGATATGGGGTAACAAAACTGAAATGAACACTGAGGACCAAGGAGTGAGATTGATGACCAAGATATCAAAGGACTGAGATCATTAACTGAAGTAATGAATAGACTGAGGTTAGTGGTAAGTTGGCTAAGGAGCTGAGGCAAGTGGCTGAGATTTACTTTAACGGAGGTTGGATGCCATGACAGTGAAGTACTGGTACCTGATCCTTCTTATCCCAGAGTTGGTCAACCAACTCAAGGGGGCTAAGTAATTTATGAAGCTAGAGGTATGATGGGGCTATAACCATGTCTTAATCAAGGAGGGTGATAAGTGAAAAGCTACCTTTCAAACAAACCAAGGGTTGTTTGAGCCATTGGTAATATTCTTCAGACTCACCGACAGTCCAGCTACTTTTCATAAAATGATGAATAATACCTTCCAGGACCTTATCATAGAAGAGGTACTCTGTGTGTATATCAATGACATTCTTATCTACTCAAAAACCCTGGCCAAACACTGAAGAGTCACACATTGGGAGCTAGAGTGTCTCCAAGAGCATAAACTTTATCTCTGAAAGGAGAAATGCAAGAACAGACATGCATAGAGTACCTTGGACCCATAATATCAGAAAGGAAGGTGGTGATGGAGCTAGTTAAAGGGTGAGGGTTAGACAGAATGGTCAACTCCAGGGAGCAAAAAGGATTTCCAATCCTTTCTCAGATTTGCCAACTTCTACTGATATTTCATCAATGACTTCTTTCTTCATGCTTAGCCACTCTTTGACCTCACCAAGAAAGGGGAATCTTGGAGATGGGGGGAGGTTGAGATAGCACTCCAGAAGCTCAAAGAGCTGATCACATCTGCTCCAATCTTAGTATTTCCAGATGATTCTCAGATATACTGAGTGAACTAGAAGGCTCCCAGACTTTCAGCTCAACCTGTCAGTGGTAATATTAGTTATAGGCTATATATCCATAGTTCTGCTGTAGTAATATTATCACAATTCACATGAAGCTGAGATGAAATCTTGATAGACTGATATAGGCTTGAGGCTCTCTGAGTGATCAATTCATAGTCAACTTAGTGAAAAATCTTTATAACAACCCAATCCCAGTTATTACCCTATCAGATCATTAAGTTAGAGGTGAGGGGTCAAGTAATATCTGATAGTAACCAAGGTTAACTAATGGCATATAAGATCAACTGAGGTAGACCAAGATATATAGGGCTGACCAAGGCTGACCTGGGCTGTCAGAGACTAACCAAGGTTAACTGAGGTGTTGAGCTTGTGAGTATTGATACATGGGTACTGAACAACAAGAGGATTCAGGTTGAGGGAACTTGGCTTCAACTTGTGTTGTACCCTCCTAGATTGTCAGCTCCTAATTTCAGAGTTATGGAGATTTATGAGATTTACAAGTAAGTGGGAATACTAAGTTGATAATATTCAAACTAGTAAACAGTACAGGATTCTGGGAGTATGTATACATGACAAGGCTTATCATAGTTCTAATAGGGAAGCAAATATGAGCACTAAAAATTTCAAGGGATGAAAAAGGAAATGGAAATGGAGCAGAGTTAGGTATCTATGTTAGGTCATTGAGGGGAATTACTATTACAAGAGAGAAGGGAACAGCCCAAGGTTTGGTATGTTCAGTCTTGTGGAAGTTGCCTCAGTGTAGCAGAGGGTACCTTAGTGTTGATATTAGTGTCTCAGAAAAGGTTTGGGGTAAGTGTTAGGAGCTTGCCAGTAAGGTCCCTGCTTGCTTAGTCAACCTGATTAAGTAACCTTTTTTTGAGTTATTCTGTTAAGCCTATTCATTTTACTTAGCCTCTGAGGCTAAACCTTGCTCACATCATTTCTTTTATTCAGTTAACTTCATTTCCTCATTCAGTAATTTCCATTGAACCTCACAACAGCATTTGTAACACACCCTTGCTTAACTTCATTCTGACTTGCCTATGCTTCACCTTGCCTTTGTTTTAATTCCCATTCTGGGAATCCCTTTGTTCTTTGATTTGAAATCAAAAACAACTATTTAAAATACTAATCTAGTATATAATGTGTATGTAGATTAGTAACTCAGTAGTCAGAAAATTGACTAAGATCTCTCCTGTACATTCTGCCAAACCTCACTCCTTTGAACTTATGGTTACAATGGGATCTGGACAATGCAGCACATAAGCTGAAGCAAGCCCTATTCTACATAATAGATGCTATAGTGTATGCTGACAGCTTAGGGATGGAAGGCAATGCAGGGGCTGCTGCAGTGCTCTACGAGGTGGAGAGAAAAGTTGCTGCATACAATACCACTTGGGCTCACTTGCAGACCATACCACATAAGAGGTGGAAGTGGTTGGCATCATCCTGGTGCTGGAGCTGCTGAGTTGGGAAAGGGGCATCAAAACAGTGTACATCCTCCTAGACAATTAGGGGGTGATTCTAGCAGTAAGGAACATCAGGCCCAAGCTGGTGCAGCACATCCTAGGATGAATCCATGACATGGCCAACAGGGTCACAACACCCTTGTGAAGATGCAGAATGGACCTCAAAATCTTATGGATTTGGGGCCATGACAATGTAGAGGGCAATGAGGTGGTGGACTCTGCAGCAAAAGAAGCAGCAGCCAGGGAGAGTAGTCAGATAAGTAGACTCCTATCCTTCCTTATAGCTGACACCCTCCCATGCAGCCTGGCTACTGCAAGAAAAGAGTTCAAAACAGGTAACAGGTTCAGGTGGAGAGAACAGTGTAAGGGCAACCCCTGTTGTGCATATGGAATGTCATGCACTAGCATGGGGGAAATCCCAAGTTAAAGACCATCTTATGTATAGTAAAGGGGGTCTCACCTAGCAAGGGGGAAATCCTAAGAGGAAAACTTAGGATCCCTTGCTAGTGAGCCACCTGACCTATATACCCATTGACCATGTTCTACTTCCTCAACCTACCTTGCCCCTCTCTTGGGCCTGAAGGTATGCACACCCATTCTATAAATGGTCAACATCCCTGGAGCCAAATTCCCAGTACCCAAACTGAGGTTCAGGCACTTGGCCCTTAAGGATGTTTGCCCAAACTGAGGTATCTTTCTTCAGCCTAACTGACTTGGCTTTTGGTTGGGTAAGTGCCAAGCTGTTCAGTGGGCCCAAAGGTGCCAAAGGTTCTGGAGCCTTTGCCAAAAACCTCAGGTTGGTTGTTTGGTGCATTCCTGGCCAAGCTGTTTCAGTTTCAGCTTGGGGCTTGAAACAGGTTGTCCCCTGACAAACAGTGGACAAAAGTGACCCCAATATGTGCAGATGGCAAGATCAATGATAGCCTGCCTTCCTATGCTTACCTCAGAGACACATCAAGGTTCACCCATGTGTGGAATATCCTGATCACACAGCTATGCACTGGCCATGCCCTACTCAATAAGCACCTCCATCAGATCAAGCAAGTGCCATCCCTGCTATACCCAGCATGCCACAAGGCTGAAGAGATGGTCTATTATTTCCTCTTCAACTGTTAAGCACATAAGCACACATGCTACAGGCTGAGGCAGAAGCTAGGTTGGAAATTGGCATCTGTTAAGGAGCTGCTGGGCGTGAAGGACTTCATGGTAACATTGCTGAGTTATATAGTGGTAACTGGGAGACTGAAAGAGACATTTGGTGATGTTTCTCCGCCACCTTCTTAAAAGCATAGAGTGACTAGTTTGACAGGAACACTAGAGTACAAAGTGATGAGCATCAGAACTGAACCATCTACATTATCCATAAAACCACCAAAACAAACTCTACCATCACACTTCAGCTTGTACAGCAACATGTACTGACTCATCACAGCAAGACTATGAAGAAGTCCACAGGCCTTTTTACTCTTCAACTGTAGCACTCCTTCCCATTGTGCCAGCCCACTCCAGTGGCCAAGCACTTGCAAAGCTAGTGCCTCCACACAATTGATTAACCAACAGGAGAATAGGAGTACTTGCTTCAAGAGAGGGGGTGGGAGACAGCTTGAGGAGCTAGGCTGGGAGGGGGCATGGAGCCCATTGTCAGTGTACTCACCCACTTGAGGATGCAGAGGGATGAGAAGCCTAGGGAGAGAGAGGGAAGGCTCATTCAATTCTAGTACAATGTATGTAGCGAACAACATAGACTTAGCCTTGGGTTGAATAAAATGATTAAAAAAAAGGCCCTACTCTGAACCTCGCCAAAGTTTCAACCTTTCTGAGCTTATGCAAGACCTCACTCCCTATAACCTTAACAGTGAGGTGGTATGGTAGGGATGTTTGGGTGTCTGAGAGCATAGGTGGTTAGCAGGATATCACACAGATCTCATATTAACTGTTTTTGTCACTGGACAAACAGTTGTGGATGGTAACTTTTGTAGTATATGAGGAAATTTTAACTCCAAATGGCCTTAATATTTGGATTCCTGGAGCCAAAGTATGCCCCAAACCTCCTTGAACAAGGATTTTCACACCTTTTTTTGGGAATGATCAAATTTTGAGTACAAATCAATGTTTATAGACTCCATACACCCTCTAGCAGCTGGAAATATATATATATGAGCATAAAGACATATATTTTAGTTAAGAACAGCTTGAATTGAATGCATGGGAGCTTGTGACACAGAGCAGTGTTCTTCTGCTCCCACGTAGCACCAATTATTTATCTATAGGCGAAGTTTTACACATAATATATTTTTGATGATACAATCAGTCTATACTATAAAAAGGAGTCGATTGCGATATTTTAACGGCCAAATTGAGGTCCAGGCCAAATTTTAGAGGTCCCATGACCACTGGAACTCTGATATAATACGATCGGCTTGTATTAGTTCATTTCAGCTCAAATAGTCTAATTATACCTAAAAGCACGTATTCCGGGGAAAGGTGTGGAAATGGTTGATCATATTTGTCGAATTAGACTAAGTTTCTATGATTGGGAAATGCAAGTACTGATTTGATTGTTCCCCCGAATGCGCACGGACACATAATTTGTTAAATGCATTGTTTCCTACCAGTCTGATGTAAGGTTCTCTTCACATTAATAAACCCTATCTATGAAGTATCATTAACAAAGGAAAACGAGACAAAACGGAAGTTTGAAGATTGCGTGGTATCCCCCACTTAGTGACCAAGATCAGCACGACCATAATTGTTTGTAAATACTCTTTGCATGGTAGTTCCTTTATCGTCATACAATTTTGTCCTGATATTTCAATGGTGGTGCGAGATTCGTCGAGAGAGGGTCTACCAAAATGACTTATAAGCGTTAATTATCATGTCATTTGCTGTGAGAGTGATTATGGTGTGCGGCGCGATCCGGAGAAAATGGGCGGTTGTACCTATTAAAAAGGAATTAGTTTGAAGGGAAATCATAATTAAAAACGAGCACAGTAGATGAGAAGTCTCAAGTACTGTAATAGGCAAACGTACCCTTATACCATCCCAAGACGCCTTCGGTTTTGAGCGTCTTCCAGAGACAGTCTATTGGGTTCTTGTATAGAAGCCCAACGACCTTGCCGTCCGAAAGTTTTTTAGTAGGTTGATTATACATTCGCGTCAAGGCTGTGTCAGCGGGCTGCATAACGAGGCACTATGGTATAAAAAAGGTTTCGTGGAAAGGATGGTCAGCGAAAATTAAGTGTGGAACACTGGCAGATGATTGGCCCTGGGGGAAATAGTACATACAACACATGCCCCCGAAACCGAGGAGCTTGCTAGAAAGGTAAGTGTACTGTCCCCCCTTCCCCAACCATTCTTGACCATGAGAGCCTTTGTCCAGTTATAAGAGGGTAATTGAACCTGTTCATATTACATGATAATATATTTCTTACAAGTAAAATTTAAACGGGTAGCTACGCACAGAACTTCCCATCCCTGTCCGAAGTGCGGCAGCGTCGATACCCCGAAGCATACCACGTAGACGTTCTTTATGCCATATCGTTGTGAGTGCATGCCAAGAAGAACGATAATAGTGCTGAGCGCCGACGGGAAGTGCAGGGGAGTAAGCCTGCAAATTTTAAATATTGCGCCGTGGATTTCAAAGAGGATGTGAGAATACAAAGACAATGTCAATTGTGTCCTCGTACCTGCATCCTGGCTTTCACGAGAAAAAGGGGACTTCCTAAACAAGCTGAGTTGTTGTGGAAGGTGGGTGGAAGAATATGATCAGAATTAGTCTACGGACCACCAACCACTCCGCTTGCAGCACCTGCGGCAACAGAAGTAGGGATGATTTGCTCAGAGGGTGTGCGTCCAACAAGACGGTTTATATTACGACGGAATGGTTCATAGAATCCTAGATTATTAAGATTAGTTAAAGGTTGAACGAAGCTCAGAGATTCACATACCTAGTCGTGAGCCATTAAGAAGAAACTGAATCCACTTCTATGAGAGGTATGAACTCGAAAGCGTTTCAAAGAAATACCTGATATAGATACTATATCCATTTTGATGAGCCAATAAGATCCGTAAATTACTTAATTACAGCTGGAACTTACAGCTGGAGTTAAGCCTCGCTGCACGCCTCGCAATCCTTCATTTTTCCACGTCTTAACAAAGGCGTCCACAGCGTTTTTATAAACCTTCCTGCCACCATCTTTCGATAGTTCACCCTGGAGCTGCAAACGAGTTTTAACAACTTCTGCCGGATTGGACGCGGTAACCTGTACCAAAGATTAACACAAAGGGGTTTCATTAGATGATTTGAATATTCCACACACGGCAATGCATGCTGCGATTGCACCACATAAGAAACCTTCCGTAGTTGTCAATTGTCTCACTTGTGGCGCTGTACTCTTCGTCTTCGACATGGCGTGCAATCATGCGCGTCTACTTTTTTTAGGCGCGCAGCTATGAACGCAGTCGCTGGACCATCCAAAGCAACCAATGAGGGCTCCATTAGTGGTATCCATCCTCCTCTGTGGGACCGTAAAATACAATCTGGAGATACAGTTCTTCTCAGATTACCCAACGCTGAGATTAGAAGTATTAAACTAGAGTCTGACATGTATGTTGGTCGACTTTCCCTCTATCCTTGTGTAGCACTCATTTAAATGCTTATCAAAGGATGACTAGTCTAGGCAAGTACGGAAGCTTTAGGACAAATGCGCTGCTGGGACAGCCATATGGCCTTAGCTATGAGATCGTCAATAAGGAACTCAAGGTTGTATGTACAACACCTTTTGAGGATGTTGGTAAGTCATGTACATTTAATCATTCGTTCATCACTTAATATGTATATAGAGGACACCAATGCGACCAACGAGCTCATCAATGACGGCCAGTTTGTCCAACCTCTGACAGGGGTTGAAATAGAAACGCTCAAGCAGAGTGGTGTTCGTGTCGACGATATCATCAAAGCCCAGATTGAGCAACATGCCAATTATGCTCTCAAAACTGAGTACAGCAAAGATAAATATAGAAAGCGCAAGGAAGCCAAGTGAGCTATTCATAAACATACACATTCACAAGCTCAACTCATAAGTAGATTTTCTAAAACATTTACCACGCTTGAGTCAACCCTCTTCCACGTTGCGGATTTTTGGTTCACTAAAGATCCTAATCGAGTACAAGGCATGAGGGTTGATGCTCTAGGTGTGCCGCTCTCTCTTAATGATTTCTGGCCTACTTATAGAATAACTGCAGCCCAGATGCTTAACCTTGCCAACATCCATCCACACGGACGTTACCTTGTAGTTGATGATGGAGGTGGGATTGTTGTTGCAGGTGTGCTAGAGAGGCTAGGTGGTCAGTGAAAGCCTACATGGTAATGCTGCTTCATACGTCCATCTCGCTCACGTCTTGGGTAGGAAATGGTCGCCTCCTCGCCATTACCAACTCAGAATCCCCACCTGTCTACCACATTTTGTCACAGATGAATTTTCCACCCTCCTATATCGATGATGTACTTTGTACCGTTAACTGGGCCTACACAGAAGAAACATGGGTACCTGGTATGATGGAGCAACTTGATATTTCTGAAAAGAACCCACTCAATCTTAGATTGATATAGACTTTCCACTAGACACTGAGCCTGAGGCCCCAAAGAATGAAAAGCAACGGAATCGCTTGGAAAACCGCAAGCGAGCAAGAGAGAAGTTGAACGACACCCGAAATGAACTTTTCCAAGGAGAGTGGGACTCGTGAGTTGCTTAGTGTGCTCATGGTTTTCATTCACGGGCCCTTGTGTTTTAGATTGGTTGTTTCTTCCGAATATGAACCGTGCTCCATTGTGGAAGCGTTAGAGCCTTACCTCGCTGGGAGCAGCAATATTGTTGTGCACAGTCCTTACATTCAGGCAAATTTTTTTTTTTGTCTTTCAAAGTGTGACTCCATGGCCTCTCAAGTCTAACTGGTTTCTCACAGTTTCTCGCAAAATTGCACGCAGATATGCGTGCCCGACCACATTTCTTAGCTCCAAATATCACTGAGACATGGACTCGGCGATACCAAGTGTTTCCAGGCCGCACGCACCCACTGATGACCACTAGCGGCAGTGCCGGATTTTTGCTTCATGCAATTAAAATGTGAGGATCTTATCCATTTCCATTGCAGCAGCAGGGTAGACATCCAACTCGACAGATACGATGACCCGAACGCTAGTGCTGCTGAGCCTGCTCGCAAGGTCGCCCGAGTTGCCAAACAAAAGCGAATTCAGGTTGAGAGGGACTTGAGCAACTAGGCGAATAATGGCTAGTAGTAGAGTTCTCTTCCTGATGAGGATAATTGAAGGTACACTGCCGTCTCTCCGACACCCCTGTCACCTTTAGTGGACCTTTGGTGGGGGTTACTCATCGCAACTTTTGAACACCCACAATGGGCCTGTAGTTTTTGTCAAAGCGTTTGTTTGATAAGGGGAAGTTCATTTAAGTTAGAAACTAAGGGAGAAATTCTTTTGACTGTTTACAGATTAGTCAGATCATACCTTCCATACTTCCATATAGTATAGGTTATGGCATGTTGACTACCTAATTGATTCCATTCATCAAATTGCAAATGTATTAGAATACCACTGTGAGGTAGAGTACTTTCAGCTGAACTTGCTAATAATAATAAGAGTTGTGATAGAATAAAAGATATCAATCAGCTGTTAAGAGTCTAGTGGGTTAGAGTTCTGGAGGGTTAGAGTTGAAAGGACTTGGCTTCAACTATGTATTATACTCTCCAAACTTGCCAGTCTCTGATTTTTTAAGGTATGGAGATTTGAGGATTTGGAGAAGTATATGAGAATAACTAAGTTAATATTGAAGCCAGTATATATAATACATAGAAGTCTGCAGGTATATTTATTGTAAGCCTAATAAGAAGGTCATCTATATATTCCCTGCACTCATATGCATATCACATGTTAAGTCTGGAGTCATAGACATCTTGTCTGGATGTTTTCTGGAGTGGTTGAGCTGTTGAAGTCAAACCAAGGTGTGGAGTCAAAAGGACTTGGCTTCAACTTGTCTGTTGCACCCTCCCTCTTGTCCTTGTATTTATGGAGGTCTTGTGGAGTGGAGTTATGGAGCAAGTTCATGGAGATAACTAGGAGGAGACTAAATTGAAATTTGAACTAGAGAACTAGCTATGAATACATGGAGGTTTAAATACAGTGGGTCAAAAAACTGCCCCAATGTTTGTGCATTTTAGAAAGATTGATATTTTGTGAAGGAATGACATCCGCAAAAGTTCTGAAAATTTCACATAATATACTAGAACATGTTGGCTATCTACCAACTTAAGATCTCATGTGATTCCAATCAAAACTCATTGCTCAATAAATCAAACAAAATAATCACTCATTGTGGTAGTTTTTTGACTCTCTATTATTTTCTCTGATTTTCAATGTTACACACCAGTATAAGGTAGGAGTAGGTCATGTGAATCATCAACATGTCATGTGACCTTATTTGTATCAATTTGGGATGTTGAACTTTGTTCATTCATCTCCTTGACTCCTTACCACCATTATGAAATCCATCTCTGCTGAAAAGCATTCTTCTGTTGTTTCTCTCCTCAATGAGGGGCATTCCCATCATCAAATTCAAACTAGGACTGGCCTGGGGAAGGGTACTATTGGCAGGATCAGTAGGGA
>QFEC01074053.1:11432-32869 GCA_003316585.1 Gomphus bonarii | reverse complement strand
ACCCAGATCAGAATCAGTAGAATCATTTTGCACAACTACTTGAGGTCATACTAATCTCTATTGTAATACTCTTGCAATAACTGATTACTTGATTCTCCAGAGTAAAATTTCTTAATTGGGTTCTCCGTTAAAATAGTCTGTGCAAGTGCTTTTTATTATCCTTCTGTATCTTGTCAGAGAACTTGACTTGGCTTTGCTCACACCAAAGTTTTGTCACAGCTTCTCGGGTTCCAAAACAATAGTGTTAATTTTGCCATATGTCCTTCTGTTGCTGTTCCAGTATATGAGTCTATCCTTTGTTTCCTGTTCCTTGTCTGTTAACTGTTTCTTCTTTTCCCTTTCCAGTTCTTCAGCTGATCTTCATTCTGATATGGCAATATGAATGTCAGTTTCTTTGTGGATGTGATGGGATAGTGTCTGTTCTGTAGGGTTGGGCATTCACAGATCTCTTCAATAGTAAGTCTTCATCTTCTCTCATAGTGTTTCCTCTTCTGATAACTTCTGTCTTGTCTGTTATCTATAGTGATCTTTCTTCTGGCTCTGATGTCTTGTGTCTCTGTAATCTCATTTTAGTTCTAGGTAACTTGTGTGAGTATGTGGCCTCAGGTACTATAGAATGTTTGTGCTGTATAATCTGGTCCTGGTTCTCTGATGTCTCTGTAAGCCTTCCTCTGCTCTTCTCTTCTTCACTGATCATCTCTTGTATGGTCAATTGCTCTTTTTTCATGACAGCTGCCTCTCTTCTTCTTTTGCTTATCATCATCTCTTTTTTGGTTTTGGCTATCTCCTTTTCCAGTTTGACTGCCTCCTTTTGGCTTCCTGGGATCAGTATGATTGGGCTATTGGTTCATGTATGTGGACCATCTTTTGGTGTGGGCTGTGTTGGTGACAAAGGTAAGGTTTCATCTTCATGTCCCTCATCTTCTGCTACTGTACTCTTGGCAGTGTCCTCTTTTATCTCTCTTTCAGAGTCAGTTATTGGATAGGTCCTTTTTCTCTTTTTCTTTCTCCTGTTATTGATTGTCTCTTTTTGTTTGTTTGGTTTCTCTTTTCATCCCTGTCTGGTTCCATATTCAGCATCTCTCTCTTATTCCTTTGTTCCTTCTTTCTCTTCTCCAGGTCTTGGATGGCTATGTCTCTTATCTCTTCCCTCTTCCCTTCTTCTTCTATCTTTCCTATCCTCTCTGGTTCTGAACTTGGGTTGGTTAAACTGGTGGGCCTTCTCATCTCTATTTTGGCCTGTTGTTCAGCTAATCTTGGTAAGGTCTCTGGGTCTCATGTTGGATTAGGTCTGTCATTGTGATGATATAGGAGATGAGGGCAGTGAATGGTAGGATGATCATGGTAAGTAACACAGTGATCTCATAGATGATCTGGTGGCTGATGTTGATTTTGACAGTAAGTAACATTCCTTGATATGGTACCTTCTGTACAGTAACTTGTTAGTCTCATAGGATCAGTATGGGTGATATGACAAGTTCTGCTGGGAGTAAAGGCATGATTTCATTGGTTTGTCTGTTGCTGTTACTAATCTTGTCCTCTTGTTTTCCCTCTTCAGCTGCTTCTCCTTTCTCTTGCACTATCTTTTCTCTCTTTCTTTGGCTTCTTCTTCCTTTGGCTCCTCTCTGTCTGTCTCTTCTACTCTCTCTGGTATTCTCTCTGATTCCATTTCCTCTTTGCTGGTCTCTTCCTTCCTTTCTTCAGCTGGGTCTTCTCTTGACTCTTCTCTCTATTTCTCTGCTGTTCCTTCTCTTTCTTCTCTCTCTATCTCCAAATCTGGGTCAACTATCCTCATTATTGTTGTGTTGGATTGGAGGGGATTGGTCATTCTATCAAGTGAGTCTGCTGTGATCTTTGCTGATCCTTTGATAATTGGTTTCATAGACTTCTTCATCCAATTTGTAGATGTCCAGGGGGAGTGTGACTGTCAGAGGGGAATAGTTAGATGGTTTATTGTGTTCTGGGTAAGTCCATATCTTCTGGGGTCTTCTCTGTTTCTCTGAGTCAAAATTGCTATGAATGGACACAGGTTTCCAGTACTGTAGGTGTATGCAATGATTTTGCCATAGAGTGAGAGGGTGGAGCAATTCTTCATGTAAGTGAGATCAACATCTGCTTCCGCCATTCTGCTCACTGATAAGCTGTTTGCACTTTGGCCAGGAGCGTAGAGTACATCTTTTAGGATAACAGGAAAGTCTGGGATACCAGTATATGGGTTGGATTTCATAATATCATATATAGTACCTAGTTGCACAATAGACACTTTTTCTCTTATTTTATCCAAGTGTGAATCTGTAATGCTGTGAAATAAACTAAGATTATCACAAGTGTGATTTGATACATATGAGTTAACAAGCCATGTATGCTGCTTGTTCTGGAATGTGTGTCCTATAGAATGATGGGAGCTATATTGGGAAGACATTGTGTATCTGTGATGAACATTTTTTTCTATGTTTGATAGAATATGGGTGGGGGAAATTCCAGTTTTTATTGCCAATTGCTAAATCCAGCTCAGTCATGAGTCTGAGATTCTTGATCTGTTAAACAGTGGGGCCAGAATTTCCCCTTTGGGAAAGTGGATTTCCTAATCTATAATAGTAAAACTCTTTTTCTATTTATTAGTGCAACTTAGCACCTCTTGGTCAACTTGGCATGCATGCCCTTTCTGAGTGATTGTCCTTTTTGGTATGAGTGATGAAAGTAGGGTTTTTTATCTTTTAGAAGCTAGGTTTGGTAGTTTTTTTTAGTATGATTTAGAATTCTATTATTTTCTGTGGAGGATATATTTTGTCTATTTATTTTTTGGTTGTTTTATGTTGTTCTACAAGGTTAGCTATTTAACTAATTCCTCAGCATGTGTCTATAGTCTGTGCAGTATCATGTGGTGATATATCATGTGACTGTAACATGAATGTAACATGTGACTGTGACATGCATGGACAGATGATGCATGTGAGCAAGTAACAAGTGTGACAAATGGCAAATGGCATATGTGAACAGATGATAAAAATTGTAACAGTGTTTGCAGGAATGGATGGAGCTGGATGGTAGATAGGGATAAATATATTTATAACAATTAGTTGTCATGCATTCAAAGGGTTTTAAGGTTGGCTTCAGCTTCACCTATGGGGTTGTGAGGTCCAAAGTTGTCTTTGAGTTCAGATACAAATTTGGGGTAGTTATTGATCCAAGTAGGGTCAATGTTCAGAGAGAGTATGGGTTCAAACCAGTCTAAGGCAGTTTCTTTTGAATAAGATAGTACATAGGTAGGTAACTTTCATACTATCAGAGGAAAATACATCAGGATAGTCTCAAAGATTCAAATTGCATTGAATGAGGAAAGGTTGGAGCTTACAGGTTTCAGAATAATCAAAGAGGTCTGGTTCTCAGACATTGGTCCAAGGTGAGGACTGCCTTGGGAATAAAAGATTGTTAGCCAACATAGTAATAGCTTTAGGACCACACTCAAGCTTGTTGAAGACATTCTTAGTAGGTTCAGAATTAGAAAAATGTTGGGTGAGGTCTGATTATGTTTGTGTTTGGAGGATAAATCTGTGTTTCAGGGTTGGAGGCTGGTACAGTGTTGTTCATGAGGCTAAGAAATGTATGAGAGGAGTGAGTATTTGAAGCCATAATTGGAATGTCACAAGTGAGAGATGCATGCCATACTGATACTTCTGTAATTGTTCTAAGGGTTCCAGTACATATGTTGCTTCAAGTGCTATACCTTATAGATGATTAGAAGTGAGAGTTCAAATATACTGTTAAGTCAAAGGTGTCAAATGTAATGACAAAGATCAGAGGGTCATGTCTGAGAGTTCTTTGTACTGCTGCACTGTTGAAGTTGAACCAAAGGTGTCTTGGATTTCAAGGTAGTCATGAGGGTTCAGAGTTAAGGGACTTGGCTTCAACTTATGTATTACACCCTCCTAGATTGTCTGTCCCTAATTTCAGAGTAGAGGTTTGGGGTGGTTCAGATATAACAAGAGGGAAACTAATTTGATATTCAAACTGGTTGAAAATCTACAGAAGTCTGGGGGTTTATATACATGTGAGAGCCCTTGTAATTTTAAGAAGACACATAGTCTGAATATAGGAAGAATAATAGAATTGGACTACAGACATATTACAAGGGGAAAGCATACCATAGGAACAATGAAACATACTGGAAGGTTTGGGGGAGTAATGCAATTGATGACAGAGGTGATAATGTAAGAGTTTGGGTATCTCAGTTATAACATGGTAATAATGAAGGGAGATAATATAAAGGTTTGGTGTCACATGAGAGCTCCAGTATTGGTAGATGTCTTGTTGTGAGCACATATGTCTTGATAAGGTCTTGGAGCATTGAGTGGGACTTCAGTGTGCCTTGGGTATGAATTGGAGGTAGGTGATTATGGATGCTATGATAGTGAATGTTTGAGATCTTTCAGAGGGAATCTTGGATCTAACACTTGGACTTAAAACAGGTCATCTACTACTCTAACCCAAATCCAGAAAGATATCCCAATACAAACTGATTGGGCTCATTGGATCTAACTTTTTAAGGAACATTGTGTGTTGGGATTGATAGTTCATAATCTTATAAAGGCTTTTACAAAGGAAGTGACAGGATATTCAGGGTTAGAATCTTCAGATTTGGTGGGTATGAGTCCACAATAGAGATAATGTGATTTGGATTTTATAACCCAAATCTCATATCTACTATTTTCCAAGTTCACCTTCCTGACCTTCATCATGGATCTCACCTTAGGTTTCACCAGATAGTGTGCAAGTACAGTTGAAGGGTAAGCCAAAGAGATAATTGTTGGAGTTTGAGACAGCAACAAAAATAGAGAGTTTACCATGGACGGAAAGCGTTGAAGGTTAGAGTGATGGAGAAGACCGAAGGGGAGGGAATGACCGAAAAAGAAGTGCTGCCAGGGGTCGTCCCTGCCATCGTCATGGTTCTCACCCCAGATAGCACCATGTGGTTTTCGTCAGGTTCTCTTGTGATTGATGAATGAGATAAAGAGCTTATCAACTCTCATATCGAATAAAATGAGGTGAAGTGTTGCTGCTGAAACTTGAAGAATGAGGAAGAAATATCCAGACTGTCATGGTTCAATGAGGACAAAGAAACGGAGCGACAGACTTGAAAGCATAGGATTACAGAACAGAAGTGTTGGACTAATGTCTAGGAACTGAGGCTGGAGATGAGTTGTGATAGAACCATCACACGCATTCATTGAATTAAGGTCCAGGGTGAAACTGCATCTCTAATAGAAAAACCTTGAGCTCGATCACATGGTAACATTGCTTCAGCTATTATTCAACTTCGTCTTTCTGAGATTATTTATACACCATGGAACTGGTTTTGGAAAGTAAAAGGACCGTCAACGACAAAGTCAAAGTTTCAAAGCAATGTTCGGTGGGAATAAATAACAAACTGGGATAGATCGGTTTGTTGTTATGTATACAGTTTGGAAGGATAGATCTGCAGGGATACCGTATCGAGCATATGCGCCGTCCCAGGTAGGAGATGAAAAAGCAAAGTATCGAGAGGACAGGTCATCATCACGTGACTGATGGGCGTTTAAGAAATCAGGTCTCTTTTTATCTACCAAACTCGGAATTACACTACTGAGCACGAGTTGTACAGGCCATACATCCTAAAACAAAAAGAAAGCATCTTTCACACCGTAATGTTCCGCAGCTCGTCTTCTAGGAAATCTCTGAACCAAAAAGGTTATGGTATGAGATATCGTTGTTTTACATAGCATTTAGGCCTACGGCGCTGTGTCATTTTTGATTAATCTTTGATTAATATGTTTTACTTTTACTTTAGGTTGTGAGGAAGCCGCTCGTGACCACCGATACTTACATGATCAGCGCCTGGACACAGCATGCTGGCATGGGCGCGTGGTTGCGTGGCGGCTACCTGATCAAATCTGTAGGGTCCAACAATAAGGATTGTATCCTACACTTTAACCTCCCACCCTTACCTACCGTATCTTCATTTGCGTTGCTAATATCTGGGGACGTCGTTTCATATCGGGCTCAGACTTTTCTTATACTACAATAAACCACCGGACCCTCCTTCTGGAATCGATCATAAATTTCCCAGTGCTGGACGTTCTCCGTATAAAGCCTTGACTCATCTGTACCCCACACCTCCTTCAGTCTTACTCCAGAGTCGGCTGTCTCCAGTGCCTTCATTTCGACTCTCACATTCGTCTTCTGACCTTCGACAACCTACCAACCTTCCTCTAAACCGCCATCCGCTCCATTCGTCACCGAGGATGTACACGGTACCCCGAAAATTCTTCACCACCAAGAACGTCGCACAAGCACTAGGACGAAAGGCTAAGTTAGTTCACTCGCTCCCAACGATTTAACTTACAACTCGTTCTTATCTCTCACTTCCAGTTACAACACCAAGCCCACCGTCCAGTGCCAGTACTGTCATGCGCATTTTTATGATAAGAGCGCTTTGAAACAACACAAAGACCGTTGCGAACCCCGTCGCCAATGGTGGCTGCGATATAGCGAAGAGCTACCTGGACGTTTGTAGAGCATGTTCTGTGGTGTTCCGTGGAGAGGTGTCTACGTCGCGCATGGCGGGACCAAGAATTCCATCCATTCATGTCTAATTCGCATTCGTTTCAATGTGGTCAATGTTGGCTGTTTTCGGATTGATTATTACAGGGGAGGTCCAGGCGATCAGAAGAGGGTTTCCTCATAATCTATGGCTTGTATGATTATATTATGACTCCGATTAACATTAAACCCCTTGCTCTCTGCAACTGGAATGTTTTGCAAGACCATGCCGGTTCTGGGACCCAATCTCCGAGCTGAAACGTTGGCGTCGTGGCGACCTCATTTTGAGACGGAACCAGCCCTTTTCTAGTCCTGTGTTGTCACCTGTTTACTACCTTCGGCACCGGCCCCCGACCTTAAATGACTCGCGCAAGGGGTCTAGACTCCTCTAGACCAGTTGTGCTTCTCAGTAGTGTATTCTATCATACAATTACTCGTACAGTAGATGCCAAAAATGAAGCATAACGTCGGGGCTGCGTAGTCGAAGAAACAAAGATGAATCAAACCTTGGTATCTTCCTTCTTCTCATCCATGTTGACGGAAGCTGTTTCTTCGACATAGCCATCCTCTTGCCTTGCCTCTCCCTCGAAAGCAAGGCCGCTCTTCTCAAAGTGAGAACCATGATTCCTGCAAGTAATATAAATGAATCACGGAGAGTTGATGAGGAATACGAATGAAGCTTACTCGGGTCCAAAAAGAACGACGATAACGATGAACGCCGCTACGACCCCAATCAGGATACCTTGTACCTGTCAAAGAGATGGTTGATTTACAGGCTGGTGCACAGACCGGTACTTCATGGGACTTACCTTTGCATAATCCGGAACGTTCACGCCATCTACTGTGGTACGGAGATTCTGACCACCGACTGCAGAAATATTAACCATGAGAATTTAAAAAAGAAAATATATCTAACCGGCTTCGATTCTAGATGAAGACGAGGATACCATCTGTCACAAAAAACGCCTCATTTGAGGAATGAATGAGAGTTGTGGATTAATCACGTACATTTCCGAGTTGGTAGGCTACGCCAGGGAATGTAGCACGGAAAGCAGGGGGTGATAGTTCATTTAGGAAGATGGGAATCTGGGCTTGTTATAAATTGCTGCATCAAGTGTGGAATTAGATGAAAACAACTCACCACGCCCCAAGCTCCCTGGACACCAATCTGGATGCAGAAGGCACCAGCTGATAAACCTCCAAAGGTTGTGGGTAAAATCCATAGGGGAATGAAGGCTATACAAATAAAAGACATAGTGAGTTAGAACACCATAGCTGAATGAAGGTCGATTTCGCTGACCTCCAACGACGCAACAGAAAATACTAGAATGAATGGATGAGTAAATGCGAAATGGAAGCATAGGTGTGAAACTTGCATGATGGTAAGGCGTCGACCGGCGTACTGAGATAGCCATCCAGCGAAGGCACCGCCACTGAAACAACCTTTACGGTCAAAGAGTACGATATACATGAACAGAAAACTTACACTACAGCACCCTGCGCATGAAGACCTGAAGTCAACGAATGGAATGACGTGAAAATGGACCTAACAACATACACAATTACCAATGATAGTAGCTTTTGTCGCCAAATTGGATGAAAGCCTCTTGTCGTTCTGGACATACGTTGGGTATAAATCCTGTGATCCATGAGACAAGAAGTTGAATCCTATGGAAGACACTTAGAAGGAAAGTTCAACCGAGAGAGCTGAGACGTACCCGTCATCAAAAGGACGGCATAGATGGAAAGCAACCAGTGAGCTCTAAGCATCTTTTTCAACTCGCGCAAGAAAATTCTTGTTTTGCTCGCAGCGGAGACAGTTCCAATCTCCTTGTTTCGTCTGGCTGCCCGAGCCCGTAGGAAAAGCTCGCTTTCTGGTAAAACTGCTCGAAAACAAGCGGCGAAAAATGTGATGCCAGCAGCAACCCAGAAGAGCGGCCGCCACGTGTGACTAGAGTGTGGGACAACCGTGAGGTTCACCACGGCTATGGCCTCATCACTATCAGAATTCTCGCATAGCAAGAGCGACGCACACCTGAGAGTAGGTAGCCAACTGCGTAACCCTCTTGCAGTACTCCTGATAAGAAGCCTCGCGTCTCCATTGGGACATTTTCCAGTGCAGTCGACATGGCGAGGCCCCAAATGCCACCCATTGCAATACCGAATAATGAACGTGCGGCGAGGAATTGCTGGTATGTATTACAGAAAGAAGAGCCAATCTGCAGGACGCAACAAAGAAGCAAATTGGCGACCAGAGGCCATTTGCGACCATATCGATCAGACATAAACCCAAAGACTACCTGTGAGGCGAAATTAGTACCCCTCAATCGAGCAGCTTGCAAAATAATAATCTTACAGCACCGAAGGAACGGAAAAGCAAAGTCAGGGTAATCGCATTTGACTTATAAGTGTCAGTACAACCCAATAGGCGTGAGAGGGAATATGAAGACTGACTAAAGTGGCCGTAGTCTGTCCAAAGCCGGTGGGGGCATCCTTTGCGAGAATAGGAAGAGCTAGCGAAACGCTGAAAAAGTCCATTGCGTCGCATGTCCACGCAAGCCATCCCGAAAAAACAAGAGCCCATTGCATCCATGTGATATCAAGAAGGGCACGATAGAGGGGTCTCCTGTCCTCTTGCTTGTCCTTCTCCGGGATGAGATTTCGACTGCAAGTAACAAGTGAGCAACTGCTTGGGAGCAGGGTCTGAGGGCAGTAACATACAGAAAGTAAGGAGCCATGGTGGACTAAGGACAACCTGGGAAGAAACCCCATACTGATCCTGAGCTGGCGCTTTTTAGTAGGGAAGTGTGATGCTGGTCACGTGGTGAACACTGACCTTACTCAAGGCGGAGTCGGGTCTGGAAGGTGTGATTGGGTATTCTTAGGAGGCCGGGATTCAGTGAACCGGCGGGCGTTATACGCCAATGGAGACGCAAACCGAGACGCCAAACTTAGGTGAACAGACAAAAAAGGGAATAATCATAAATATTAGGAGCGATCAATCAGGCTCGTGACATTCTCGTCCCTATTTACCACTATCTAACCTTACCTGATCCATATAATATAGATTTCTTTTTTTCCCGGCAATTCTTTCTTGGCGATTGTAGTGGGGTCTCAGGGGTTTGGTGAATTAAGGCTAGCAGTTTAGTATGTGCACTAGAGCGATCTGTGACAATGGACTTAATTTAACAGGACCTCCCTGCCACATGAGCAAATGACCCTTTCACTCTCGAGCGTCGCTGCATCATGAATATTCATCCATATCAGGATATCACGCTACGAACTCTAAGGTATGTTGACCATTTATCAGCGCAGTAGCCTGCCCTTGGAGAAAGATATTCGGTGTATTTGACTCTTATCTTACCTAGACTTTGAGGCCTACGTGTGGTGTTTGGAGCCCTAAGGGATCTATAACGAGTTCGTACCCAGGAGGAACTGCATCCGACTCGGACCATCACATCATTTTTGTCCCGGGTTCTCACACCCCCGTCACGGGGGTGCCAGGTTGCACGTGTAGTCTCACGATCATAGCCTTTGGTCAGCTCAAATATCTAATTAGTTCATATCCTCCCTGCGCCAGGACGTCAACATCATATCTGTAAGGTACCTACATAACGAACTCCCATCATTCAACGGTGAGAGCGCACCTCGTACCCGTGACACCGGGTTTTATGAATTCTGCTATAAGTGAGCAGTCGTCCTGTCTATAATTTATAGACTTCGGAGTTTCAAGATGGACTGGTTTCCAAGGGTTGTAGGTTCAAAAGGTGTTTCAGAAAGGCCGATACCCCTAATTATTATTAGAGTATTTCAATCACATAGATAATACCCCGCATTTCATGTGCGCTCATATACAAAGCCCACAGCATTCCCTTGCCAAGGTAAGTCGTTCTATCTAGGAGATATCTACACAGCCTGCGGATGAACCTTGAATGTTACTCATTGAGGTGTACACAGCGCCGTTGCGTGACCCTGTGACCGATTCTACGTGGCTAACACAGCTTATGATGCTCCATTCCTAACTTGTTTCTGGGGTTGCTTGGGGAACTATAATGGTAAACATTCATCCGTCGCTTCAAACCCTTTCTGGTTCCAACTCCTCTCCGTCACTCGTTGCCCAGAACACTTATCGCTCCAATCAGGGAAGTCCCGTTTACCTGCAAATAATACATTTCTATATTATGATCCCCGATCAACTTGACCGTGTTCTGGTATAAATCATTCCCTACCTCATCCAATTGTTAACGATCACCCTCAACACCCCAAGCAACTACTCTAATCTATTTTCACATTTCGTGCCCATCTCACCAAAGCTCGCATCGCCCTGGTCGAGAGTTCTCCCGGTTACTAACTAGCCAACTTTGATACTCTTATATGCGTCCGACTTTGGAGATATTGTAAGGCCATGGTTCCTGTTGAATTGGTTACGGCCATTCATGTACGCAGAAACAACGCTACTCGATCACTGCCAATCTCGAACTACATATTCTCTTGGCCTCTACAGGATGGTATCCCGATTATTAGACTTTTCGTCATATCCATTGCTGGCGAGAAAACTCAGCTGGGAGAAATATGTGGTATAAACAACCTCTGGATGATTGATTATAGCGAATGGATCCATCCTTCTTGATACCAGGGGTACTATGTGCAGAAACGATTGGCGGAGAAGTGTCCCATTCTATATGCCTCCGTCCAGACTACTGACTGTACCTTCGTGGTCTTGGGATATGTATAGTATTGTGACGGGCTAGCCTTCGTTTGAAGGTATCAAGCGTACTTCTTCCGAAAACATCCATTCCCCCCTGTGACCGCAGACACGCCGAACTTAGGTACAGATACAAGAATTTTGTATGCTGTCACCACTTCACTTAGGGAGGTTAGAGTAGAGGATTCGAAGATGAGTGGACAAGCCAATCACCCCACATGATACATTTTGGACACTCCAGGTAGAAAACTAATTAGAATGCACAACAAACGCAAGAGGAAACGAAGTGGAGAGTGCTAGATCACTCGACCGGCCTCGGTGCTCTCAAGGTGAGTTGGTTAGTTCACTGTTGTGCTGTGAAAACTGAGAATCCCTGATTACAGCGTTCATATAGCATATCGACCCATCAAGAAACTCTTTGTGGTCGATAAACCAAAGAGGCTTGACGTTGGAAGAGAGTCTGCGTTGATCGTTCCCTTACTTGATGTGATGTTGAAGGTGCGATACTAACACAAAAATGACACCTTTTCAATCTTCACGGGGGGAGGTGGCAAGACTGCCTCATAATCGGTCAGCGGATGTTCGTCGACAGGCGCACTCGACTGAGATTCTATGCTTTCTCTCGGACTGGCTCATGACTTTGAATCGTAATGGCCTGGGAGATTCTCTCTACCTTTGCTATCCTGCATATCCACCAAAGGAAAGGCGGCCGCCTCTCAGACCAGCTCATGACGAATAACCGTCTCTGTAAAATTATTTATCCTTTCTCTCGCGCAGATCTTTCTCCCAGAGGACTAGCGGTCATACTACTCGTTGATGACATCCCACAACATTACTCCATGCAACGTGCTTTTGGAAGCCGACTGCGCCAAGGACTGGACCCAAGCACACAACCCCCACATTCAAGAGTCTACTTCTTCCACTGGAGCAAACTACCCGAACCACGCCGTGACTATTTTTTCGACTAGATGGCTGTTCATCCCCAAGAGTCTCACAATTTTTTATGGTCTGCTTTGACTAAGATTTTTTAACGGAACATTCATGCTGAAAAGGACATTCTCTGGAAAGGCAGACTCGGCTGTCCCACAGATTATAAACATTGGACGGGTATGAAACCGGCAATTTGCAGTAAGCGACGACTAGTGCCGGTGTTGTACCTGCGCAGTTCATGTGTGATGCCTGGTTCTCCTCGCTTTATAATAGCGGAGGAAGAAATTTTTTTGCTCCGTCGGCGTGGTATGCTGTGTAACCTCACTCCAGACGCCGCCATCGCCGATGGACAGCTGCCAATGTTCTTGAAAACTCACGCCAAGATGATATATATCAATGGGGGTGCTTATGCTCAACTTATGTCACAGAGCGACCATTCAATTGGCCCCACTGTTACCAAGACTTCAATAACCCACTTCTTTAAGCCCATTTCCGTCAAAAATAATATATCATATCTCCTGCTAAGAGGGCAGTGACCGGCATGATCTTGTCTTTCAAAAATTCAATTTGGTGCCGTAACGCACCGCAACCGTAATTATCGTTAGCTAGTAGAGCATCTTCAATTAAAAAAGATGTTGACAATTATTACCTTGTTCCAAAGAAGACAAGGTTGTCTGCATATCGGTTATATGTTGCACATATCTTTTAATGAGTTTTATGAATCAGCTTGTCTGTTTGTTCAGTCTCTTGCGGACGGGTCGAACACCGGTTATCTTGATCAATCAAATTTATGGTCGGTTGGAAACCCGTCATTCTGTCTACTTTAGCAGTCTGTAGGACCGATCTCAGAACTCGTTAATTATCGATATAGATCGATCCTAGTGGATATGGACAGCAGACCTGAGCGCGAGGTTTCATCAATTTATTATCTATCTGACACCTTATAGCACTTACTCTCCGTGTAGTACCTGGGTAATTTAAGGCCTGACATCCGTGTCAATCCCACGAATATGTTCGCCTTTCAGTCCATCATGACTGTACATCTAGTGCGTCGGATGCATGCTTGATTTGGATTTGGGTCGGGCCGGAGGTGTGACAAATATTGAGGTGACAAATATCGAAGTGACTTCACGAGGCTTGTGACGTGTGACGTTTCGCGCTAAGCAGCGTCCTGTGACGCGTGTTAATTAAATCCACGCGTTTCATGTAAAACCTCGTGTTTATTACATTGCTGATCGTGTCAAAACATGAAATTCATTCGGCATTCGTACCCCGTAACAATGACCCCAACACATTCAAAGAGCTAGCTCTAGTATAAAGGGTCCTGGAAAGATAATATCTAGGGCGAATAAAGTCAAGTCCCAAAGGGTACTGATACAGATTTCATAATGGTTTAGAGGGAAGAAGAATCGAAAGAAATGCAGTGGTCAGGTCTCTAAGGTGACCATGCTCGGTTCATGTAATGCCACTCGATGGGTATTTCGCCTACAGATAGGTCGGCCAAATTCTGAAATACGGCGGGAGACATGTCTGTAGATAAAGTTAGTAGGAATGCAAGATGGGGAAAAATAAGGCATACCCAATGAGCCTGCGCTACATGATGGACAGCTATCTTGCACCTGCCCAAAAGTAACTTGTCCATTGGCAGTGTTGGTGACTTGAATCCACTAATCGAATAGGAATGTCAGAACAGGCAGACACAACAAAAAAGGCATTCATCACTGACCTGGCCGCAATTGTCACCATTGCCATAGATATCTGTTGATATCGCAATGATCGGATCGCTGCTGGTACTCCACCCACCACAGTTGCCAAGGCCAGGCTACAACAAGATATTGGTGAACTACATCCCCGACTGAGCGAAAGATGACCTACATAAAACCAAGTACCCTGGCCTTCATGGGTGATTCGGGGTGATAGAGTGGTCGCATGGACGCCGTCAACGTCGAGAGCAACTGGTGCGGCCAATATGCTCAGGACAACGGAGAGCAAGAACGTTGCAAGTGCGAAGAACATGTTATTCAAGGTAGTGGTGTGCAAGTAGGGAGTGTAACAATGGGGTGGAAGGGTGGGTGCAGATCTCTTCACAAGTGAGTAAGGATATATATGTGGCCGCTCTTATACTATGGACAAGCGCGCATGGGTGAAAAAGCTTAGAGGATGGTTAGAAGCGCTCGTTATTCTAGGGTCAGTGACAATGTGGATGGGAACATACTTTGTGCAGACTTCCACAATATCCAAAATAGAACAGACGTCATGGGGAGGTGATGAGCCAAACTGCGCATTGGATGGATCCGTCGTGCACAAAGCTTGCCTCGGAAATGAAATGGTTCCAAAGCTCTGGCTTGTCTCAAGCAGGCAGTCTGGTAAGGCAAAGAGGCCACAGGAAATTGAACGCGTGGCTAGGGGTATCCAAAGAGGAAGAAAGTGAAGGGTGGTAACCATCACACTCTTGGGCGTGCCTTCGACTGCGGTGGTTTGCAAGGAGCGTGTTTGCTGTGCGGAAGACAGTGGGATACAATGGAAGAGCGCCAGCTCGGCAAAGGCCGTCAAGCAACTTTGGTATGGCAGCTCCTTGATGCATGCTTTTGACTACTTAACTACTACAAACACCCTGCGTCATCTCGTTCGAAGTCCCAGATAGCCGTGTCAAGCTTGGAACTGTTCGCTCTCCACTTGGAGGTGGCCCTCCCAGTTCTTGCTTTGAATGCTCGCAAACAACTCCTCATTCCCAACTGAAATTAAATGCCAGAGGCCTGTACTAGGCAGCTTGTCAATTACTTCGGCAGTTATTTGTCTCGTTTTCTTCACGTCGTCTGGACTGGCTATATCTATGCCAATACCACTCCAATTGCAGCGCCCGGTCGGCTAAGGCGATTTAAGACGCTAGGCTATCATAGACATATGACCGAGTCAGATGCGAGACCAACAAAAATCTACTTCTCGACTTCGCGGATTGTAGAGGACTCCATGATGGCCACGGGATGTGCGGCCCCGCGAAAGTTTCAGCGCCTGTCAACCAAAGTTGAAATTGCAATTTTACCTCCAGCATTCCGACATCAGCAATATTACGATGTCGTTTCAATCGATTAGACATGGAGCTCGGTTTCCATGCCCAAGCGGCGATGTACCATGGGTTGCACACCTCAATATTTCCAAAATTGAGAAGCGAAGACGCCGCGTTGTCCGACACACAAACGCAGCATGTGTTGGCCACACAGGTATAAACCGACATTGGTTCCGCGAGTCTTCTTGCAGCTCCTTCCAACATCAAGTAAATCTTCGCGAGTTGTCAGTTTTTTTTTTGCAAGAACTTTAGTAGTATCAATCTTTCGGCACAAGCGCTTGGGCACTAGAAACACACGACGTAAATCGCGGTTATTGGCGATTGCCGGAGCAGCCAGCTGATTTCTTCGGATACAATTTGATCATTTTGCAAACAGGTATTCACACTGTCATATTCCGTTGACCTAGGTAATGAATACAAGGCACCCCGAAATTGAATGATGTAGCTTATGCGTGCGCTATGTACCCTACGGATTATTGTTTTTTCTTCTTCTGAATAATACTGTTTGCAAATGACAAGAGACATCTACCAGTTTGGATTCCAAAGCACGGAGATGCGATATGATAGGGTCCCGAAATGGAACATGATGGCCACGTTATGATGCTGTTTAGTACGTCATTGCCCGGGTTCTTGTCTTCTACCAATTTCCTAACGGTTGGCCGGAACAACGCGAGAAATATGGTTCCTGGTCCTGTTCGGTTCTACTCACCGACAACCCCGATACAAGTACGGCTTCATCAACTTCAGTCAGCAGTCATGTGCCTTTGTGAAGACGAAGACCCATTACTTGCCAGAGACATGAATTTCAAGGGGCTGTCTATCTCAAGATCCGGCCATGTCGATCCTTTCCGGATATTTCTTCAGCGATCCTGCATCAGGCTTTCAAGAATTTTCTGGCGCACATGGAACCATGTACACATGTACACAATGACTCCCATGGCTCGAATGTAGGAGTTGTCTGTAAAGAAATATCATTGTCAGTCTGGTTTCCCCCTGCACTTGTATATGACAGAAGACGCTTAGAACAAGGGGAACTGTCGTATGAACATCTAACTTCGAAAGAATAATGAAGATATATCCAAATACATACCCCGCTCAGTGTATTCGGATTTTTGTAATGACTGGCGAATACTTGACGTTAGATAGGTCATTCTGTACTCGAGTCGGATTATATTTCCCAAGGGGTATCAGTCATGGGGTGGTATTTACCATCACGAGAAGTATAAGATTATCACCTTTAGGTTTCATTTAAAAAGATTACTATTCCGCCCACAGAAATTAACTTTGTCGTTCCATTTGGTGAACAGAACTCCTTACATCGTTTTGGGCCGGGAATGTTCGATGAAGCCTCTGCTCCCATTCAAATGCCTTTCCACAGACGCTGAGTGTATATACTGAATACCGGGAGTCTTCGAATTACCAAGCTAGATTTGTGGCTTGATTTCTGGAAGCATTGAGTGGTTCGAGAGAAGATGTATGGCCTGGCATTTACCACAAGTTGTTGGCATCGCCCACCGGAATTGGGTGTCTGGCTTATATCAGAAAAACATGACAAAGTTTGAGATGGTGAAACTCTTTTGGGGGGCAAGCCGAGCGCGATTTAATATGTAAGTTGAAGTAAGCTTGAGTTTGGCGTTAGGTGGCAAATTAAACGCATGTTCCACTCATGGCAACATGCGCACATAATTATGGTCATCACCAGTGACAAAGCAGCATACATACGTCACGCGTTGCAACGAAAACGCGTGGTCACGTGGAGGGCATGTGATGAATAGCAGTGCTTTGCCTACTCCAAGATCTAGTCCAATGACCGGTCTTACTTTTGGCACAGAACTTCCCGTGTGTGCCAGCAGCTCTTTGGGGTTAGGGAGACGCACCTAATCTATGGTATTCTAGGATAAAGTTGAGAAGATCTCGAGCATATCCGATGTCCAACTGGGCCTGCTGAGCGATGTGGGTGTATTGGCCCCACGTTACCGAACAATTGCTTTATTTTCCGCATGAATATGCTTTTCAGTTGCGTGAACTATTTCGAGAACGTGTTGTTCTCGAGAAGGACTATGCATCTAAGCTCCAAGCCCTTGCTAAGAAGGCCGGCGAGAAGAAGGCGAAGCGTATGTCGAAGTTGGTCTTGGGAGATGAGCCTACGCATGGCTGGACGGAAGACACCGTCCGAAAAAGGTTCACATTTTATATTTTAGCATCAGCCGATGCTGTGCTTACCCTATAATATGATTTCCTAAGCACACTTGACAACGCTTACTCAAAATTAATCTGTTCTTTAGAGAGTGGAGCACAAGATCACTTGGTTCTTGCAGATTCATTGTCCTCTCAAGTTGTGGATGAGCTCAAAAAGATTGACCGGAAACATGAAGAGGCTAAGAAGAAGGTGAGCTATCTGCGACTTCAAGGATAGCAGAGGTATAAATATTATTGGACACAGCAGATGCATTTTTTTGAAAAGCTAGTCGCTGAAAAAGATAGAATAGCGAATGACCGTTTGAAGGTACGAACATATTCCTCTCTTTGGTTTTCTTAGCTGATTTTTTCTTGCTCTCACTTAGGCAAAGCATAAGGTAATGCATTATAAGATGTTAGCTTACCAATTCTCATTATATTTTAATAGTACGATGAAGAATGCACGGAAGTAGTGTCGTATCAGCATAAACAGGTCGGTGTTTTGCATTGGTTTCGTTTATAACACTAGAACACAACTTGCATCAGGATCGTGCAACAGATGATAAACATGCTGGTCGTGCGGCGAAACAACTCGAGCAGCAGAAAGTCGACATGTTGAATAGAAAGAAGTGTGTATCAATATTTTGCTCCTGTTCCCAGAATTCATCTTAATCCCTTCTGTTTGCTTTAGTACCTACCTCATCACTCTGGCTATTTTCAACAATGCAAAGAACAAATTTTATGAACAAGACCTCCCATTACTTGAAAACGTGAGTAGTAATAATAGACTTATGCCATGTGAATAGGGCTAACTCTCGCTTGCCAGCAATTCCGTTTGTTCTATTGCATCCTCCGCAAAGAATCATTTCTTATTTTTCTGTGAATCAGAATCTATTCAAGCACACCTAATTACATCTTTGACTACGATTCTCCAGCACTCGCAATCCTTGGTTGCAACACATCTTGCTTCCTTGCAATCACGGGCTAATTCTGTTGACACTGCACTTTCTCAAGTTAACGCAGCCAAAGACCAAGATCTTTTCATAGAATACAATCGCGATCAAGGCGGATTTAAGGTCCCAGATGACTTGAAATTCGAGCCTTGCGAGGGATTCTATGACACGGTATTTTATATTTGTTCCACTTGATGAATATATGCACCATAACACATTTCACAGAGTGATTTAAATGTTGACCCGGCGCCCAAGGTCTTTCTTCAGAACAAGCTCAGTCGTTGTCGTAACAAATTGAAGGAATTGGAACCCGTACTCCAGGCGAAGAGTATGTTTGCTATTGATCAGTTATCTTCAATGATCTGAATATATTTGTTCCATTACAGGGCACGAGGTGGAGAAGCTAGAAGGAGTAGTGAACGCATACACTTTAGACCGCACTCTTGGTGATTTGGACGAAGTCAGAGAGGTACCCTGATGTTCATCCAGACCTTTATGATTTTCCACAATGCTCTGTGCAGAACTTCGTAGATGCTCAGCACGAACTTACCTTCCTTTCGACATCCAACTCGATGTTAAATGCAGAAATAGAGGTGATTTCGTCGACGTTGGGAGGTATGTAGTTGTTCTACAATAACAGAATGATTATCTATATTGTATGATTTGGGAAGACGACGAAGGGGCACAGATGCCACATTCATTCAAGAGTTCTTCTTTCAGCATCCCCACCCAATGCGGCTATTGCAAGGTCAGACGGTTCTTTTCGATCATCACTATTCAGGCTAATGCATTTTTCTGTCCCGTATGGCTTGCAGTCTTCCATTTGGGGCCTTACTAAACAAGGAAAGACTTGCAAACTTTGTAGTCTATCAGTCCATTCTAGGTGTGAGCTCAAGGTAGAATCACAATTATACCGTGGTCCTACCTTAGCATCACATTGAATGGTCACAACAGATTCCAGCGGAGTGTCCAGGGGGAAGCAGCGCAAGTCATATACACTCCTCTACGTCCGTTTCTTCGATGACAACTGTCCCATTGCCCCATTCTGCCAACGGTGAGTATTTACTTACAAAGGGTGTACCTACTTATACAACAAGCGCTCTTGATCTGACAGCCGATCTCCCTTCACCGTCTTCATTTTCCCGTCCACATGCTACCAGTGGTCATGATGAACCGCATCCCAGTGCAACTGTTTTGTTCTCTTTCGAAGCCTCGTCTCCTTTTGAGCTGTCCGTTACTGGTGTGTGGTCTCATCAGTTGCGTGTGTGATATATTCCTTAGAAAGAATGTTACCCTGACTGGCAGCTGGAGACGCTGTACAGCTACTAGAAGTCGACGATGGGTCTGGTTGGATTAAAGTCTCAGATTCGCAAGGAGGAAAGGGCCTCGTGCCAGCATCGTATGTTGAACTTTCTGAGGGGGAGACCGAAGTTGTTCACACAGCATCACCAACTCCGGAAACCCCGTCACAAGATAATGTGACGCATGGTAAGGCAACATGGTTGCGAATGTATGGTAGCTGAACGGTTTGCCAGTTCGAGCGCTATACACTTACGAATCTGAAGGTACTGACGAGCTGTCACTTCGCGAGGGGGAGACGATCGAGTTGACGTCTGGAGCAGATGGTGGTAGGAATTATGCAGACGGATGGTGGGAAGGGATTCATCCCTCTGGACGGATAGGCATATTCCCTAGCAACTATGTGAGTCCGTTCTACCCGATATGAACCAGTACATTGTCGCCGATGCCTATTTGAAGGTGGAGTTGCTTTAATTGCGATCCGATCACGTCTACAACTGCCATTACGTTAATCAGTGCATTATTACATGGACTCCCCTGTTTTCTCTTAGACTAGCCATAATCCATCATGATGTCCTTGTCTCGACTCAACCTCAGCCGAACACCTTGGACGTTCTCTAATAGATCCAACTACAATCAAGACATAGCCGAGTGATTGGAATCAATTGGATTTAATTAATCAAAAATTGGTAATCACAGATTGGATGGAGAAGCGCTAAGTACAACCTGTCCGCAATTCAAACCTTTTCAAATGTTGAGGCCCTCAACTTTGCCACATTGATTGGGCACCACCGCAAGAGGCTGCAAATGTACTCTATTGGCCTGCTCGGGTTCCTCGGTGATCGAGTATGGCAAGACCCTTTCTTGCCGCAAGGCAGTCGTTCCGGTTACCTCATCTGATATGTCGACGACGCGACATTGGTATTTCATCTTTCTACAATCGATTCTCACCCACATAGAATGACCAGCCAGCTCCTTGACACACCCTCGAAACATCAGTGGTCCCTCACTGGTCTAGCAGATCGCGCATGGAACAGTGCTTGCGAACGAGCTATAAATGCAGGGTGGAAGCCCCTTGCTCGGCTTGCCGAAGTTGGCGTCGTCGCGTGGGTACCTCATTATATTCCTCAACAAACTACTCAATTAATCGAACAGTTTAATGCAAAATATCACTCGTGGTCATCTACGCGTTCTTACGTATACCCACATCTATAATTTTCCAGCACCGTCGACATCCCAGGAGGATAACCCATGTCCGCAACTCAAGGCAGAACTTCGTGTCACAAACGAGGTTTTCTGGATAAGACTGTTTACAATGAGTGACCTTGGCTTCGCCGAAGCATATATGTATGGAGATGTCGAGTGCGATGACTTGGTTGCTGTTTTCGAAGTGCGTGTGGCGTTCTCTCTCTCCCTCTCTCCATAATTGGCACAGAGTTTTTTGGACGCGGTTTTTTATTTTTATTTATTTTGCTGTGTAGATGTTTGTGTACAACCGGGAAAATCTCTCCAGTCTCACCTCGAGTGTTTCCTTTTTGTTCACGCTCCCTCAAGCTCTGACCAGCTCGCGCTTTCTAAACACCATCTCAAACTCGCGTTCGAATGTTTCTGCTCACTATGATATATCAAATGATATGTTTGCAGGTATAATATTCTGTGGCCTGTAACGCTCCCTCTAATTCCTCTTTTTTTCTTTTTTTTTTTTTTTTCTCTCAGGGTTTCTGTC
>QFEC01074049.1:0-20638 GCA_003316585.1 Gomphus bonarii | reverse complement strand
ATGTGTATGTAAATTAGTAGTTCTGTAGTCAGAAAATCAACTAAGATTACCCCAAGCCTCTGTCAGACCTTGCCCTCAGAAATTAGGGATCATACGGCATCTGGAAGGCACAGCACATAAGCTGAAGCCAAGCCCTACTCTGAACCTCACTCATTGTCACAACCTTGTGCAAGCTTTTACCAAGAACTTGGCTCAACCCCTTCTTAACATCGACACTAGACCTGGGATTCCAGTTCAAACCACACACAGGAAGCTTGGTTTCCACTAGTTGCCAAAAACAAACAAACAAGTGCCTGTAAAAGCCTAGAATACAAGGTTAAGCTATTAAAACATAAAGTTGGTAGTACTATAAAAGCTAGAACATTGAGTTAATTCCTGCTTCAATTAGAGGGGATTGTTGGTAAAGTATAATCTCAGTCACTTAGGTATCATTGCACTCTTGACCTAGCAGTTACTAACAATCTAATAGACTGTGTTTTATACATTTTATTATTATCTCAAGTATTGTATACTACGCCAAGTACTTTCAAGAAAGTTAAGAATAAGTGTCAGGATTAGAGCAAGCAAGTGTACAGTCAGGCAAAGACTTAGTCTAAACCTAAGCTCAATTTTGTAGTTTGATCTCTATATTTTCACAATATTTACTGTCTATATTGTACTTTTCACCTATCTGCCTGAAATCTATTCCTACTCCCGGATTGCATAGGCTGTCAACTGGAACATATTTTTCGCGGTATGTATATGTTGGCCAAGAACCAACACAAAAACTCAAGACGCAGCCACATCTGGAGAATCTTCCAGGCTGTAAATACAGATGTGGTCATATTCACAAACAAGTCTCTCTTTGTATTCAGAGAACACGAAACTAACGCAGCAGTGTAATCAAGCTGAAACAGACCCATCACTCGCGTCCGTCACCCCCGCCGCCTTGACGGGATCTGTGAAAAATTCACTTTGAGAAAAACATAGAGGTAGCAATGCACACACCGAAATACGGATGCGATTGGGCTTCCAAAGCAGTCAGTCGTTCCTGGTGATCGTACCGAAGCAACTTGTCCAAAAAGTCAATGGCTTCGTTAGAAATGTAGCGTTGATTGTCTGATGTAATAAATCGAGACCATGGCTTCTTCGGATATCTGAGATGAAATGGTAAAGTTATTTCACCGCCCTGTCCGTCCAGATAGAGGTCATACCTTCCTAGGAGTTCATCATATTGCGAGTCTAACTCGATGTCATACTTCTCGAGGTAGGCATATAGTTCGTCAGTCCCTAGCACCTTGGTGATCTTCACCAATTGGTCATAATTATCATGACCATGGAAGAAAGGTTCTTTTCGGAAGATCTGATAGGCAAGTAAGGTACACGAAACCAACACGGTAACTAATCCTTACCATAGATGCGAACATACATCCTAAACTCCACATATCAAGGCTATAATCGTATTCTTGGAAATCCACCAATAATTCCGGTCCTTTGAAGTACCGCGAAGCTACCCTAACATTGTACTCCGTCTTTGGATGGTAGAACTCCGCTAATCCCCAGTCAATAAGACGCAACTACAGCCAAAGTTCACATTTGTCCAAAGCTTATGAAAAGGAGCCAACCTTGCGTCTTTCGTGGTCAATCATGACGTTGTGGGGCTTCACATCCCTGTGCATAATGCCTTTTGAATGACAGAAATCCAGCGCCTGGTCACGCGTTTAGCAAGGACCAAAATATCCAGTAATTTACTAGCCTTTAGCAGCTCCAAGATATAAAACCTGACGTCAAAGTCGGTAAACCGTGGATACAGAACTTTGAAGTCCACGTTATGAATGTATTCTGTCACGAGACTGGGTATCTTCGAAGATGGGTCCCGCACAACATCAAGCAGCGCAATCACATTGGGTCCGCCAGCAAGATTCTGGAGTATTTTGATTTCGCGTTTGATTTTCTTCTTCTTCACAGGCTTCAATACTTTGATGATGCACTTCTCCTCATTGACAATATTGATCCCCTCAAAGACCTGCCTCGTGTCGGATGTGTGAGTGCACATCGTTTCCAGCTTGATAACATGCTACGCACCTCAGAATACTTGCCCCGGCCAACTTTCCTAACAATTTCATAATGGTCTTGGCTGCCCCATTGTACCTGCAGGTTGTCTGTCGCAAAGAAAAGAGCTTTAACGAGCCAGTTCTAGTCATAGTTACATACCATAGTCATGCCAAGATGGCCCCAGCCGTGCGTTCACGTCCGCATACGTCCGTGCTACAGATGGTGTCGCTGAGGGCGGCATAGCTTGCCCTCAGGGAATACACTCGCACTGTGGTGGCAAGGTACTGACAGGTTGCCTTCAGATATGTAACGGCACCCTGGCTCACTCAGCGAGCGCCGAGCGCTTATAGTACCTTTCTCTCTTGTGAGGGAGCACTATCATTTTCGCTGGATGTACCTCTCTATCTCGTTTTTACGCTTATTAGACACAAGCTCATGAATCCCCTCCTTCCCGTCTAAAATATCGTGGTTGGACTAGTAGTAGACCGTATCGATTGCTGCCTCAGAGGTCAGAATACACCCCAAACAGCCCATATTACAAACTTAAAATGCTACATATAACGAGGAACTCATATCTATTTTGAGTTTCAAATAACGAGTGGCACATTAGCATCACAGCTGGCTTGAGTCGCTTTTCATCGGACTGGTGACAGTACTCAGCTCGGAAATGATTACTGGATAATATGTATTATGAACCTAGTACAAACCCAACGAATATAAAATCTCAAACTGAACGGGATAAACTATTTTGAGTAAATTCTTAATTGACAGCGTGAACTGGCATTTTTTAGCTATAAATGACCTTACAGCCATTCTTCCACGTTCTGTTTCTCAATTTTTCCTCAGTTGGTCTCGCAAGTGGTGAATAGCTCTAACCGCAGCAAATATATCACTCGGCGTAAAGGCAAGTCTACTGCCGCGGAAGCTTCTTGTTCTAGAACTCTCACAAGAGTCGCGACCGTGATCATGAAAACCAAGTCTGTTCCCTCGCACTGGCCACCAGACATTTCATATCTCTTCGTTCCATCGTATGCACCATCGATGCCTTCATCTCTTGTCTCAGAGATTCGAGGTGGCAAACCATCATTGCCAACTCCCCCTTGTTCACGGGTATCGATCCGACGTATTACCGCCGAAGACCACCCGGCGGTCGGGCAATATGGACTCTTCACAGCGTGTACCATCGCAGTGAACTCTCACATTTGTGATTACCTTGGCGAAGTGCATTGCGAGGACCGAAATTCGGATTACGACCTGTCCCTCTTCAGATCGAAAAATGGCATCAATGTTGGAGTGGATGCCAAACAAAGAGGAAATGAGAGCCGTTTCGTCAATGACTACCGTGGCGTGAAAGTTAGGCCTAATGCCATATTTAAAGAAGGACGCACTTCTTCCGGAGAACTCAGAATCAGTATTTGGAGTGCATCTACTAGGATACGCAAGGGAGACGAGATTTTGGTCTCGTACGGGAAGTCATGGTGGAAAGCTCGCATGGACGACCGCGTAACAAACCACGATTCGCGGACTGATGTAAGACCCCCTTAATCGTCCGGAAAGTCCCAGTTGAATGACGGCCAACACGTTTCTGGCGCTGAAACACTTGAGGTGGTTTGGACTACAGACACTCTACAGCTATCGATGTATGATCCTGTGATATCCACATGTGAACCCATGCATTATCAACGTTATCAGGCGCAGGATGGTGATCATCTTTAGTATTATTCAGTTCAGAGTCATGCGGGCGTGATCTTCGCGTTTCCGACGGCATAATAGAGAAGCCAAACGCGTAATTTCCTGGAAGCCCGAGCCGGCGGATGCACAATTTCCAAGCCTAGACCGTTTACGACAGCCCCCGACTATAGAGACAGGCTTATATATGATGTTGATATGAAGCACATCAGTACCACAGCACCTGTTTGGGAGGGACACGAGGTGCTCTTGTTGAATCCAACACCTATTGGCGACCACTCCACCTCTGCATGGGTGTGTGGGCGGACACCATGATTTCATTCTTGGAAACTTCACTTGTTTCGAGTCCTGAATCAGTCGAAGCTGGCGTTTATTCTTGGACCCTCCACAAACCTGGACGAGCTAGCTTTTCTCATAAAACCAGCATACAATCTGTGACATATCATATCGCGAACCCATATCTGCTTGGTTCGGTTTATAATCCGTAGTTAAACCCTAGAGGACCGGTATGGCTCGTGTGTCAGACAGAACGTCTACACCCGGGGCAGAAAGCTGCCCCACTTTGAAAGCCTGGAATTATATGAATTATTTATTAATTACAATATTCGCACTAGACATTGAGTCAAGTCATAGTGGAAGAGCTCGGAAGCTAGTAACGAGGTGGAATCAAACAATTCAATTTTGGGGATCAGCTCTGCACATAACTCGACCTCATTAGTTGCTTTTCGATGATGGTATAACAAGAAAGATCGTTATACTGAAGATTGAGAAAAACTTTGATGATCAGCGACGCGTGGGAACATAGGCTTACCAAGCTTGGTACTCACTAGTGTCCACAAGTCTACACCGAGAAAACACTTGACTTTCCATGCCACCTCGGTTACCACGAAGAGCTTTATCGTATGTGGCGTCGAGTTCATCCTGCTCTAGAGCTCCGCCACAGTCTCTTTCGCATTGTGGGGTACTGCGTGCCTTGTCAATTACCGCACCCAAGGCACACGGTACTAAATTATGCTTGAGAACACCCCACCTCGGATCTCAACAAAGGGTGAGGTGCATTCCATTGCAATGAAGTTTGGTTTTTCATCTTTCAATAGCGCACTTTTCATTCATCCCATCGACGTGTTTCACAAAAGAACCCATATGAAGTTCTTGGAATAAAGAAAGATGCAGGCACCTCGGAAATCAAGAAAGCATATTATCAAGTTGGTACTTTGGACATGCTCATACCTGCTACTACTCATCCCCCATCCGCAGCTTGCTAAACAATATCATCCGGATACTAATAAAGATAAAGGAGCGCATGAACGATTCGTTGAAATACAGGCAGCCTATGATGTATGTTTAAATCTTCGATTTGTTTGAGTCATGGCCCTGAGTCATTTTAAGCTACTTAGCGACGACAAGAAGCGTGCAGCATATGACCAATACGGCGCCGCTTCGCAACAAGAAGGCTTTAATCCAGACGCGTTTGGGCAAAGCGGTCGAGGACCATTTGGAGCCGGAGGATTTGGGTTCCAGGATTTCACCTTCTCCGCAGGTGGCCGTCCGCAGGCCGATCTCTTTGAAACTCTTTTCGGTCTCGGTGGTCGCGGCAGCAGATCAAGAACACAGGGGTTTTCAGAAAATTATAGAGGTGATGATATCGATACGTCTATTACTATTAATTTCCTTGAGGCTTGTAAGGGTGTTAGACGTCCCGTCAACGTCACACCTGTGATGGATTGCAAGTCATGCTCTGGCAGTGGTCTCAAACCTGGAGCCAAGAGATCCAGCTGCTCTTCGTGCGGTGGTTCAGGTACCAGGACGTTCGTGATCGAGAGTGGATTCCAAATGGCAAGCACTTGTCCAGCGTGCCAGGGAGCTGGAACGACCGTCCCCCGTGGATCGCAATGCGTTGATTGCTCCGGTCTAGGCAAGGTCAAGATCAGGAAAACGGTATCAGTTGATATACCGCCAGGTGAGTCAATAAAAAAATTATGCCCAGACAATGCCTCACCGCATTACCTCCACAGGAGTCGAGGATGGGATGACCGTTCGTGTCACAGGTGCTGGGGACATGCCTATCTCTGGCAAGGGCAGTCCTGGGGACCTTTTAGTCCGTGTGAATGTTGGGACTTCGAGGGTGTTCAGACGACAGGGTGTTAATATCTACCACGATGCACGAATACCCATGCACACTGCTATACTTGGAGGAAAAGTGCGAGTCCCGACCCTTGACGGGGATGTAGAAATACGGGTACCGGCGGGGACACAGCAAGGGGAGGAATGCGTGTTGAAAGGTCGGGGGGTGCCGTCAGTAATGGGAGGTGACAAAGGCGATCTCTTGGTTACTTTCGCCGTGCAATTGCCACGGTGAGTGATTTATCGGAGTTTCAAGTCACGAGGTCGTAATATTGACGTGGGATGAAGTTCATTGTCAAAGCGGCAGCGGGAACTAATTCAGCAATATGCTGACGAAGTAGAAGGACGATCCTCGACAGTGCAAAATACGCCAGAAGAGGGGCGTGCGAATGATGATGAAGCGGGCAAACATGGTGCGGATTTCTTTACTTCCTCTACCCAGCCCTCGCCATCGAGGGACTTGCTTTCTCGTACATGGCACGGATTGAAAGGGCTCATGGGTTATTGAATTTTTTTTTATCTGCAACCACGGGTGCAGACTTAGGACCCTCTTCACATCATTACGATGCGGACCGGCGCATGAAGGCGACTGGATAGATAATCAGTTGACGTACATTACTTGACGGGGTCATAAAAATAAAAAAGGCTAAAGCTGAGCCAAAGGCCCGGGAATAGCCCGTGAGAGATTGCGGTGATTGCATAATACCCTTCCATTCGAGGAGTGTCAAGCGATGCACCTCTGGAATTACAACTTGGTCAGATATGCTTCCATTCCCCTTCGCACAAAGAATAGCAACATATTTCAATACCGGGTTTCTAAGCTTAACTGTGCCGTGTGGCCTCCCTAAATCCGCCACACTAGAACGCTGTCGCAAGTTTTCCTATAGCGCTGTCTATGTGCTGCCATGCCCTCCCCACGCCCCTCAAGACGAGATTCCCAACTTCCCAACCGGACGTCAGATCTTCCCCTCCATTTCACGAGATTTGTCCCATTTGTTATCTCTTGGCATTCTTCTGCTGTATAAGTATGCCTTCACCACGGTCCACCTTGTGCAGCATCTTTGCAGCCTGCTCTTACTACAGTTCTCGCAATGTCCCAAAAGTCTACCTCCCAAAGTTCTATTCTTGTTAATGACCTGGCCATATCCCCCAAGTGTGGTGTCTTCCCGGACGCCGTTAACCAGTCAACTACGAATGTGACTCACAGCGAGGACCATTCCTTGAGTGCGTCTGTACCAGATGTCCGTCGATAATCTTTAATCTCGATCCATAGCCGAGGCCGGTCACTCTAGATTTTACTCGTTGCTCATGGCACACCTTGGGTATGGACCTCTTTATTATGGACCTCTTTATTGGTGTAATCAGCACTGAAATACCGACCCTTGCACATGCAGTGCCGCCCTGGCCCTCTTCCTCGCAACAACCGACGCTGTGAGCTGTTTTTTTTTCAAGTCTCTTACCCGCTGTGGCTGACGTACCTTCAGACCATCGTATCTACAAGCTTGCCTACAATTGCTGCAGACCTCCACGCATCCCAAAACCACTATGCCTGGGTCGGAATTTCCTATATGCTCACTCAGACCGCGTGTCAACCTTTGTACCCTTTGTTCTCCCATCTAGCCGGCAGAAAGGTCCTCAATCTCTCCTATATCTAGCCCACAATGCTCAGATATGTCTAGGCTGTGTTATTTTTCAGCATTTTTGTCTTTGTCCTTGGATCGGCCCTTTGTGGTGCAGCGCATGCAAGTACCTCTTACTTTTTATTTCTTTTATCACGTCAACGGATCTTCAGTCAATTGTATGGTTGATTGCGACTCGCGGCGTGCAAGGCATCGGGGCTGGAGGGATTGTCAACTCGGTGTGAGTTTTCCTTTGATAACTAACAGATCTCATTCTAAGCCTCCTCTACGCTTCAGCTGGGTCCTTACAAGTGATATCGTTACTCCACAAGAAAAGAACAAGTGGTCACAAGCCTTGAGTGCGACCTGGAGCGCCTCAGCCATTGCCGGACCTGTTCTTGGCGGCGTTTTCAGTGTGTATCGGGTGTTCCTATTTTGGATTTATCTGACCAACTGTGCGACAGGTCAACATTCTGCAGTTTTCTCGTGGCGCTGGGCTTGTGAGTTGTTTAGTTCTTCAACTTACAGAGCGGTTGACACATCTTGCAGTCTACATGAATATTCCAATTGGCCTGATAGCCTTGTGTCTGTTATATTGGTCCCTTCGACGTTTCGAGCTTGAGAAAAACATGTCCAACTTTTCCTGGCCAGCACTTCGCGCCGAATTCGTCCATAACTTCGACTACATTGGCGTGTCAGTTCATCTTACTTCTCTCGAACCAGGACCCAGACTCACAACCACGCAGTTTCCTTCTTGTGACAGGTACTTCATGTACAGTTCTCGGCTTCAGCTTTGCCGCACAGCAATCTTGTAGGCATTCACATTCTATTTCTGTAAACAACGAGGGTTAAGATTGTGTTCAGGGAGTGCACCCATAGCCCTGGCATTCCTTATCCTTGGGCCTCTGTTACTTGTGATTGGGGTCGTATATGAGACACGCACATCGCGTGTAGCTATTTTACCCTCAGCCCTGTTCAAGAGCCCTACTGAAGGCAAGCTGCATCTTATTTCAATACAACCTACCATTTAACTGAGTCGACAGTTGCAATTCTCATCGTATCTTTTTTTCATAATGTGGCATTCAATGCTGGGACATTTTATCTCGCCTTATATTATCAAGTACGTCTTGGTGGCCATACACCACATCAATGTACTTACACCCACCTTGCCACAGGCTGCACTTGGTGTTGGCCCGTTATTGTGTGGTGTGCTGATGTTGCCATACTCTCTCTGCGGTGCCCTTGCCTCCATTCCCATCGCTTTATTCAATGACTATTTGTCGAGGAAAACCAAGAACACTAGCTGTTACAAATATGTCATTATAACCGGGCTAGCAGTAGCCACTATAGGCTTTGGCAAGTTTTTCTTTTTCTTTATTTTTTTGACAAGATAAACTACTAACTTTGCCTGCTCTTCAGGGCTGCTAATATTGTTGAATGAGAACTCGACTGTCGCCGCCCGGGAAATATATCCCATGATAGCCGGAGTTGGAATCGGAATGTTATTTCATGCCCCATTCGCAGCCCTTACGAACGGGATGTCAAGCCAAGACCGGTCAAGGACCACCAGTGCCTTCTTTCTTGTGAGGTTCATCGGGGCAACCTCTGGCTTGGTTTGTATTCTCTTTTTGGTGTGATTTATGCTAATTGCCTCTCTTATCAGTCAGTTGCCGGCGCTCTATTTGAGAGTAGGCTGGTAAAGACGGTTCCCCCCAATGCACCGATTGTGCTTGCATCCCAGGATCTACGCCAGCTGGTACAGATAGAACCCGTGTCATTGAGAATCGAAGTATTGAGCGCCGTGTCTTCGGCGATATCGGTAGCTTTTTCGCATATACATGTTCAAGCCTTGAGCATGCTGACACTGCTCTTCAGTGTATATGGATCACGTGTGTGTGTTGCCTTGGTGTGGCGTTTGTGGTAAGTAGCAATTCATCGTTGGGCATGAGAAACTGATAGAAAAACAGATATCTTTCGCTATCCGAATCACCCCGATCGAGGAGGATGATGTCCAGTCACAAGAGTTTATCTCCAAAGAAAGTACCTAGTCAATGTATCGTTTGTAGCGTGTATACCGCTTGAAGCAATTCAACTAGCGATAAGGTTCAAGGCTGTAGAGTTAATTGATTGCCGGCCGGGAACTATGAAGCTGAACCTGGAGTGTGGAGAAACAACTCAATCTAGACTTTAGAGCTTCTGGCTGTATTGATCGTATGATCGAACGGAAACTTTCATTTGTCATACACGTGGGAGGTGTGATGGTCCCAAAATAGACATGGTGTGGCTTGCATAAATTATAACCCGGCTTTCCAATATTGGTAGGATCCGAGTTTATGGGGCAGATCAGGCTGAATAAATCCCAAGCACGAAGCAAAGCGTTAGTTGGCAGGTGTAATTTGAAACGAAGGCACGGGAAGGTACGATCCAGCACAATCAACGAAGGGAACAAGAAGACTGTCTGGGATGCATCGATGCATAGGTTTCACAGCTCTCCTAAGGTGACGGAAATTAACGGCGCTTGTGGAAATGGACAAAGGAGGAGCGAAGCCTAGAATATTCAAGTGCTCGAGGGACCGATTCATATCCTCTCCCTGGCTGTTGGAGTGACATTTTTGCTGAATGTGGGAGATGAATTGGGGGGAGGGGGGGGGTAAAAATGAACCCTTGTAGATAGATGCATAGATCTCTTTGAATTCGGAAGCGAGCAGTACTCCACCGATGGACTGAGGTATGATCGGAATAGTTATGATCGGGTGGCGGTTGAAGCCATCCACAACTGAGATTGACCCAGGGCCGACATACAACAGGGACAGGAGAGATCATCTCGATACACGACGCCAATTTGAAACGGCGCTTACAGGAAAGAAGCGAAAAAACCGCCATGTGCGGGAGTGGATTAAGCCACATACTCCGCAACGAGGCGTCCTTAGGGACTTCTTCAATAGACAATATGCTTCCTTCGAAGTACAAGACTCAATGTCCAGTGAAATGGTCATCTTTTGAGGTTTCGGTACACAGGACCGAGGCCACAGGGGAACATGCGTGTCCGACAGACCGGAGCATGCGAGGTCGAATGCTCTCAGGCTCTCGTTTTGAAATAGCACAATGGAGAAGCTTGAGAGAAGCTTGAAGGCGCCCGCCCGACATTACCGATTTCTGATAAGTAATATCAATCTGATTGTCTTTTCGCGGTGTAAAAGGACTCTCGGCAATCTTTCGAATGGAATCTGTTGGCGGCAATTTAGGGGTCTAGAGGTGCACTCACGCAAATATCATCAGATAAGATAGCCGTTTGAAATACATATACGCACGTGTGCGATGATAACGTTAAGGATACTATATCACCATTGCATTATCGGCTACAGCTTGCCACTCTGGAGACGGGGTTTGAGCTTTGACTCCGAGTGCTGTGGAGGAGTATGAATGGTCCCCGGTGTGGCATGTAGTGACAGGAGAAGCCAAAGTCGAACTTTTGACAGAACTTCTGATTCTTTCCTTGCGGGGTTTCGTTTCGGACGGGCCTGCAAGTGCATGATTAGTATAGTATGGAAGGGGTCAACCATGGCCCGACGCAGTCCGCGACGGTCCTTAGACTTCTATTGCAATATTGACACGACATGAAACAGTCGCCGGACGTGAATGGTATCAACCTAGGTGTTAAATGAACTATGGAGTATTGGTAAGGCCGATCGGTGGAAAAGGAGTCCTTCCTTCGAATCTTGCGGAAGTAAGAACAAAGGCTACTGGTGACAAACCCACACTCTCATCAGCAACCTTTGTCCTTTACTTGGTACCCGGGCGTATACGTAAGTATGCCTGGGAGTTCGAACTTGAACAGCTGAGCACAGTATCGCTGGGAATTTCGAACTAAATACCGGTAATTTCTTTTGAAATCGGAACCGAGCAACTAAAATGGCAATTTGCGTCCGGGCTTCTCTACACTATTGCCGAACGTCTGATGTTCTCGCGACGATCCAGGGTTCCATCAGCTCTATGCTGAGTGACAATAATACACTATCATGATGCCACCTCCAGCTCTGTCGCCTAATCTCCTTGAAGCCAGGTTCTTGTTCGGTACGACCCTGACTGCTTTGTCACAGCCTTCGTGGTTAAGTCGTCCGAACCAGTAGGCTGAATTAAATTATCAGGAACACAATTTAGTTGGCAATGTCATATGGCGCATACAATAGCATGATCGGGGATATCTCTAACTTATCTGTGCGGCACAAGCTATTGCCACCTCACCTTCGTGTATTATCAGTACCCCCAAATTTACTTCGAAACGGACTGAAGGCAATATTGTCGGTACCGGGTATCGTCAATCTTTGCCTCGTGTACTTGAGCCGAGTCCTGGCGCTTTGAAAGCTTGACGCACTCCTGGCACTTGAAGCGGGACCACCTGACCTGACGTGTCACCCTTGATTACGCCTATCCCGCTCCGAACTTGACAGGCTCATGTTGTTATAATCACCCTAGTACGCACGGGGTAGCATATCGGCACCCGAGACTCGCCAGGAAGATGGCTGGGTAATCGTGGTTCAGAAATGCGTCCGAAGAAGCCTTGATTCCTCAAAGGCAAATGGGAATAATGTTCAGATTAAAGTTTATACGACGCACCCTTGATCTCGACAAGCCAGGCCTCATCAGACGGCTGACTGCTGCTGTAATGGTGAACGTTTACTGTTCCATTGGCTGCCTCTGGACCCGAGACCCATCCCAGTGGTGGGTAAGTGCTCCATGACTCACGATCTCGGTACATGCGGGCCGTGTCGTCCGCTGAAAGGACGATTCAACGCAGTCGACCCCACAGCTGGGTTAGACAGTATTATTATTCCAATGTGGTCAGCTGCTGGCAACCGATATCAATCGGGCCCATTCTTATAGTAATAAATGAGGTCCTTCCACATAGGGCAGCCACGGCCTGCACGGATCCAACCACGGGTCCATACAAGCCCAGCCCAGGCAAGATGATCTTGAACTCTAATGCTGTTGGCCGAAGGCGTTTGAAGTCATGGTGGCGGCTATCGGACGGGACGGGATGCATGCTGTACTGATGTCAGTTACAATAACTGGAACGGTGAGCATGTTGAAAAAACGAGTATGATACCCGTGCAAACCTAACAGACTACATGCATGACAGTTGCCCGCCAACTCAATACCTTTAAGAGTAGCGTGTTCTGATGGATGCCAGGTCACACATCTGGTATACGTCCGAGACGACGTATTTTCTTTTATGCATTGCAGCCGCTGGAATGTGAAATGTGATTTGTTTCCGAGATGAAGCAAAATCGAGATCGTGGTGTCAAGCATGCTTAATGAGTTACGTCATATTGTCACCAATCTAAACGTAGCGAATGCTTATGGCCTGGGAGACAAGCCCGCTTAGCCCTGTTTGACTAGTTCCTATCAAACGAAGCTCCTTTCAACTCAGTGATACTGCCGTGCTCCAGGACAACGCAGACAAAATATCATTTTCGTGTTGAATGTACATAGGTTTCACTCGCTTGGCTTATTCGTGATGGCGTATCAATCAATCTGAAACTCACTGCAAAGCGAAGACAAGAAGAGAAGAACTAACATCACCAGCAGCATGTTTGACGAGGAAACGAGCTAAGGGAACGGCAGGAACAGGGCGCCTCAATTCATAACTTAGCTGCCAAATACCACAGAAGCATGACCGCTTCCCCAAAGATCTTGCCCCCTTCTCCGGTGTTGGTGAAGCAGTTCTCATGTTCTAGTCTTCTTGAATTGGGTGAACTCATGGGAGCAGGATCCAGGACTCAGGAGCGGAGAGACACATCGATGAGCTAATCGGTGAGCAAGGATGAAAGGGATGTAAGCGGGTGGCACAGAACGTGATAGCCCGTAACTCATAGATCACCGTGTACCTAGTGTACGTATCCTTCGCATCCAGACTTCTCACCCTCAAGAGAGTACTATCGTGTGACAGTTCTTACTAGCGGCTGTACTGCTGAGATTGGAGAGACGGTGGCGATAGATATTGCATTGAGGGGTTAAATCAGCCAGTCGGGGTGATGAGTGTTGCAAGCTCGCGTGAAACGAAACGCGATAGCTAATAGTCCTTCTTTACAATGCTTGCAAGAAAAGATGGTGTTGTTGAAGAAGTGATTGATAGTTCGACGTTGAGCTGAAGCAGAGGTGGTAACAGACAGATAGAGGTGGCCGACTGACTGCGCGACTGTGGTCTGAGGACTGATCTGTACTGGATTGTACTGGAGAGATACTATACGATCGGCAGTCCTTCGATGTCGATAAATTTAATTCTTGAGTTGGGATGATGTGATGCAACCTGGTGTGGCATGAAATGCATACGTAGCTTGAACTCGTAGTATATGAATGTTTGGGATTCCAGTCGAAAGTCAACGCACTCGAGAACATGAAACCGTTTTACCTCGCCAAGTTAACGTTGGGACGCCGCATGCCATGCACGACCTCTGTAGGCTTGAATCCGTTCTGGTTTCCTCCTACCATCATATATATACCTCTTGCTAGAGTATAATAGAATCCCTGGCTCAGATATTTGGTGAATCGCGTACTATCATCGGATGGCGTGCGTTCGCTGTTCACTTTACAGTGAACTCGAGACGATCAGCATCTCGAATAAGCTCTGAACTTCCATGTTTACGACACTTACGAACCTTTATACCGAATACCCAAGAACTCCTGTCCTTCACGCACCTCCTACTTTGAAATTCTGGCTGAAATCTTTGATTAAGGTGTAGTGTCAAGCAGCATAGCTCAATAGCGGCGGTAGCAAGACGATTGTATGGTAATTCGTTTCCGTTGACTAACTTGAGACGTATGATAGATCCAAATTGGATGAACGAGATAAGCGTGCAGACTTACTAACTCTGTCGTGGGCCCTTGCTCCCCACCTTTTTCCTCTCTTCTCCGCCACGTCTGACACAACGTACGCCTTTCTTTGACTTTCGAGACCTTGCAATGTGAAACAGATAGGATGATGGAGCCTAGAGAAGATGGTAGCGGTTCGTCAAACCTTTTTACGTCACGACCTGCAACCCCACCATGAACACCCACTTTTAGACCATCTGCCCTCCTGAGCTTACTACACTCTGCACCATGACCGCATGATACACTTCTTGAGACGTTCGACTAGGCAGGCGCTTGACTTATCTACTGGACTGTATACATTACATATGCTCGCGAGTCGCGTGCCGCCCATTATATCTGTTTGGCACTATCAGCACGTCTTGCGGTGCCCTTCGACGTCGATGACGATGACGCCTACCCTGGGACCTCTTAGCACGCCGCCGATGGGACCCGTTAGTACGCCGCCATTGGGACCCGTTAGTACGCCGCAGCCATTGGGTGCGTTTGCGAGCTATCACACGTCCATGTCTTCTGCGGCAGCACTCCCTGAACCTACAAAACAGCAGGTTGTGACTGCCGAAGGGCTGAGGCATGCGAATAATGTTGTTCTGGACGCTAGGTGCAGTTATGTGCTTAAAAAAGGATACGCTTATTTTTTGACGCCATCATGGTTATTCGCAGACAATACAAGACGACGACGTTTGCGCAGGATCTACTCACGCTGCTCGCAACGCTACGCGTGGCAACATGGGTTGCGTCGCCCATTGTGACCCCGTCATCGATTAACATACACAAAGTCTCCGGCTCGCTCACGAACGCGGTTTTTTTCATTTCACACCCTGCGGCGACGACCCTGCTGCTGCGGATCTATGGCCCGTCGTCATCATCTCTGATCTCGCGGCCCCACGAGCTGCATGTGTTACATGTGCTGTCGTCGCGGTATGGGATTGGGCCTCAGGTGTACGGGACTTTTGTGAATGGACGGGTGGAGCAGTACTTTGAGAGCGACGCACTGACACCAGAAGAGATGAGGGATGCGCAGGTAAGCAAGTGGATCGGGATGCGCATGGGCGAGCTGCATTGTGTAGATCTGCGCGCGGTTGTGTGCAGCGAGGACGGGGAACTGGAAGGGGTAAGAAGGAATGTGCGCAGCTGGCTTGGACCGGCGAGGGAGGTGGTACGGGTCGCAAACGCAAGGGGGTGCGAGGCGTTAGGGGAGCTTGACTTGGAGCGGTTTGAGAGTGAGTGGGTTGCGTACTGGGCGTGGCTCATGCGGTGGGAGCGCACGCACGGGCGGAGTAAGCGCGTGTTTTCGCACAACGACACGCAGTATGGAAACTTGCTCAGATTGAAGCAGCAGCGAAAGGGCGAACCCGAACATCACAAGGTGAATAACAGTGTCGGCTTATAAACTCTTGCTAAATCGCCGCAGATTATTGTGGTTGATTTCGAGTATGCGGCGGTGAATGCGGCAGCGTTTGACATTGCGAACCACTTTGCAGAGTGGATGGCGGACTACCACTCAGATCGGCCGCATGAGCTCGTGCGCGAGTGGTACCCTAACCTCAGCGCACGGCGCAACTTTTACAGTGCGTATCTGAAGACGGCGGCAACAACGACGACTCTCGATGCTCTCGATGCGGCGGTGGAGGCGTGGTCGGCGGCATCACATGGGATGTGGGCAGTATGGGGCATCGTACAGGCGCGGGAGGAAGTGGAGGGCGGCGTTAAATCTGACTTTGACTACCTTGGGTATGCGAGGTCACGCATGGCGCTGTTTAGAGAGTGCAGTAGTATTATCATGTGAATGGATATTTCCGAGGGTATGTAAACAAAACACGCTGGCGAGATCACTGTTCGTCGTTCGTCGACGCTTTTTCTTTCTCTCTTCTGCCCTAGTCAAGCCGCTTAAGGAACATGGTCAGCACTAGAGTGACTGGAGAAATTGGATTACAATGCGGAAAGAAAATGATAGTCGAGACAAACATGATTAACGGGAGGAGATGAACTACTATGAGAAAACACTGGAGTGATTTCATCATTTTCATGTTGAAAAACAGACACATAAATCAAGGTCAAATAAATTTCATTTGTACGAGGCAACCTGAAGACAATTCATCCTTTCTCAAGAGACTATACGGATGTAGCGCCTATCAACTCACGATGACTCGGCTCTTATATTTGGTCGAGCCCCACCTTTCGAGGGGTGTCCCTCCACGGCCAACTCATACACCCCAGTCGATCTGACACTGCATTCCCCCCCCTTATCTTTTGCATTCCAACTTGCCTTAATTTCCCCCCATCCTACTTGTACACCATACTGTTGGAATCAGTATGCTGGAGACTTGGGGAGTTTTGACCACTGCTAGGGAACCAGCAGTGGGAATCCTCCATGGCAAGAGATATATTCCAGAGATGCAAGCATCTATCAAAGTGCAATAGGTTTAGAACTTTGTCTCCTGCCTGCACAGAGGGCTATGTGAGGGCAATGCTATTGATGAGGTCACAACAACAAGATACTCCAATATTTATGAGCTGATAAGGGATATTCTGCCTGGTATAGTGGTAATCCTCAGTTTATACAAGAGTCATTAATAATAAATATATAGAAAGCTCACCTGGTGTAATGGTAATTCTCAGAGATCAAGCTGAGGGGTGCTGTATTATCTCAACTCTGTGATGATGGGAAGTGGAGACCCATTGGCTTTGTCTCAAAGAGCCTTTCAGACACAGAATGCAACTATGCCATTCATGACAAAGAGCTACTCTCTGTCATCTGTGGTCTGGAAGAATGGCATCACATCCTAGAAGGAACCAAGCACAAAAATGAGATCCTCAATGACCATCAAAACCTCACCTACTTTTGATCTGCACAGAATCTAAACTGACCATCATACCAGTCACAACCCTATACCTTACTCCAGTGCTTCTTGTATCATTGGAAGACACAAGGTATGGGAACATAAACAAGAAATAACAAACTAAACAAATGAACTCCAAGCTGAATCCTGACACCTGGAGACCCTCATGAGGATGCAGGAACAGATTGCTGGATAAATGCTACACTTACTGATGATGATCTAGTCACTGTCATCCTCAGCTCACTCCCCAAATTATACCGCCCACTCATCAATGTGATCATAATGTCTGCAATGCACATAAAGGCCAAGCTAGAGCCAGACCAGGTTGTCAGGATGCTGATTGATCAGTTCAAGTGGCTGGCTATAGAGGAATGCCAGCTAAAAGTGAGTGAGAATGCCCTCATTGCAGCAAAAGGCTATGGGAAGTCCTAGGCATGTGGAGGAACCTCCAATACCACAAAAAGCAATGTGGAGTGCAGGAAGTATGGCAAGAAGGGGCATAGAAAAGCAGATTGCCATTCTAAAGCTAAGAAGACAGATAAAAGGGAAGAAGATAAGAAGGGAGGTGAGTCAGCAAATGCAGCAGCAGTGGAAGGCAAGGAGTTTGCTTTCATGATAACTTTTGCTGGAACCACACTTGGGCTGGGAATGAGTCAGCTGACAGGATGAGAAGTTGATGTCTATGACTTGGATATATCTGGTTATATGTCACCAGACTAACACCACTTCACCACCTTCAAGGAGATCATACTATGCACAGTCAATGCCATAGAAAACAGTATTCAAGGCTACAGGAATAGGGAATATGAAGGTCATGATTTCCAACAGTAAAACAATCATACATGTTACCTTGAAGAACATACTATACTGCCCTGATCTTACTTTTACCTTAATTTCCCTAATATACTGTGATGCAGAGGATTCTTGGTCCTATTGAAGGACTGGAAATGCTTAATTCAAGATGTATGAGAAACACCCCTTGGTCAGATCCTGCTCTCAAATGGCCTCTATAAGGTAGACTATACATAGGTCTACAGCTGCAACTACCAATGTAACATGAAAGATACTCACCCTCAACAAATTATACCATTGTATGGGGAACATATCCCCACAGGTTGCCAGAAAGCTTATCCAGAGCAGCATGATAGTTGGACTTGAAGTCAACATGTTGAGCCAAGCAACCTTCTGTATGGCATGTACTAAAGCAAAGCCAGTATGCAAAGCTCTCTTGCAGAAGTGGGAGGGGCCATGAGTGATGACTTTCAGTGAGAAAGTCTACTCAGATGTGTGAGGGCCTGTGAGTCCCCAAAGCTATGATGGCAAGGAGTATTTTGTCAGCTTCACTGATGATCACAGCTAGTGGACATATCTGGAGGCCATAATAAGAAAGAGTGACACTTTTAACCACTACAAGCAATATGAGGTGTAGGTGGAAACCCAACATGGTGTAAACTTAAGTGCCTGAAAACTGATCATGGTGAGGAATATATGAGAGCAATGCCATTGGCAAGGTCACAACAACAAGATACTCCAATATTTATGAGCTGATAAGGGATAATCCACCTGGTGTAATAGTAATCCTTAGTTTATACACAGTTTACTAGTAACAAATACACAGAAAGCCTACCTGGTGTAGCAGTAATCCTCAGAGATCAAGCTGAAGAGTTACCATCACACCAGTCACAACCCTATGCCCTACTCCAGTGCTTATTACATAATCAAGATGTGAATGCAAATAGGAAAACCCTGACATCACCCCCCTCTCAATGCATGACATCTCATTGTAGCCTTCAAAAATGAACTACCACCCCTTCCAGAAGTTTTGGCTCAAATGGGTTTTGGAGGGTGGATTCAATGGAAACATCCCCCAAGATACCCTTTCAGGGCTCCCCAGAATGAGGAGAGGGTGGAGGTTTGGTCTGACTCAATCACCACTCCAGGATACAATGGGAGTTTGAAAGAGTAGATGGGGCTAACATTGCTGCATCTCTTGAACAGTGCTATCTCTGCTGCATGTTCCCCTATGGTGTTGTGACCCCATTCCCCAGTTAATCCCTCAAATGTAAAGGGGGTAAGGGATGCACCTAGGTGTAATAGGTCTCCAGCTTTATAGGACTGATGGGTCCTGGGTTGCTTCTGCCAGGGAAGGGATAAAATGGGTTTGGGTTTGGTCAGCATGTCAAAAATATTTCGATTCATCTGATGTCTTTGGGTTTGAAGGACCAGTGTGAAGATAGGGGGTGGGATTGAAGAAGGATGAGGCTTTGCTAGCTGGATTGGGTGGACATGTTGTAGTGATGAGGGTAACTGTTCTTGAAGTGTGTGAAGAAGAGGTTGATAGGAAATATTTATATAAGGTTGAGTGAAATGAATAGAATGTCAGGTGGGACTTCGCTGAGTTTGGGGTTGAGGGTCACATGTTCATTTCCTCCCTTCTGTCCAATCAAAGAGGTGCCATTTGGGAGTTTCTGTTATATTCTCTAAGGTTCAAAAGGGGAGGGTGGCATATAGGGTAGCTGATATATGCTGTGGAGCTTCAGGGTTTTGCTGATAAAACTCTTTGATAAGTTGATTTACTCCAGATATATCCTTCACAGGTAGCCAGAGGTCATCTGCAGCTCCATAACCCTTCAAGTGGACTAGGTACTCTAGTCATCCTTGGTGAACTCTGCTATCTAGGATCCTCTCAACTTCATACTCAGGGATTCCATCTTGGATAACAGGAGGAGGTGGGGGTTGAGCATGTTATTCTTGGATTGGATCCTCTTGGTAGGGATGTAGGAGGTTGACAGAGAAGACTGGATGGGTGCGACCAAGGACAAGGGAAAGAAGTTGGAGGCCATAGGCATTCTATGATATGACCTTGTTTACAACATAAGGGCCCAACCATTTGTGATCCAACTTCTTCATTGGGCAAGTGGTTGTAATATTTTGTGTGTTTAGCCAGACCTTATCTCCAATCTTATACATGGGGGCAGTCTGACAGTGTAGGCCATAGAATTGTGCCATGTCATCTGCAGCCTTTGACAGGGAAGACTTGGGTGCTGACCACTGTTGAGCATGAAGGGAGTAGTCTGTGTTGCAGAGTGAATTCAATTGTTGTATGCAAATTCAGTGAGAGATACATTCTAGCCAGTCATCTTGATGTTGATTGACAAAGAGTTGGAGGTATTGCTCAATCTCCTGATTGACTTGTTCTGTTTGGCCATCAGATTGTGGATGATAGGCTGTGGAGGCAGCAACCTTGATGCCTAAGAGCTTGTTTAGTTCTTGCATGAACTGGGAGATGAATTGAGTGCCATAATCACTGATGACTTCCTCTGGTAGTCCATGGAGCTTCCAAACATGGTTATGGAAAAGTCTGGTGATTCCTACTCAGTTCACATCAGATGTGGTGGGGATAATGTGTGCATGTTTTGAGAGGTGATCTACAGTGATGAGAAGAGCATTGTAACCTTG
>QFEC01074047.1:0-13621 GCA_003316585.1 Gomphus bonarii | reverse complement strand
GCTGACATGGCTACCAAATGAGCTGGAGGACACTGGCTGGGATTATGGTGTCCCACTCTCGGAAATCCGCGAGCTCGTCGAGTACTGGCACCAGAAATTTAATTGGAAGGATCATGAAGCGAAAATCAATGCGGAATTGCCTCAATACACCCTAGACATCGACGTTGAAGGGTTTGAAACCCTGAATATTCATTTTGTACACCAGCCAAGTCTTGTGAAGCGGGCGGTTCCTCTGTTATTTGTACATGGATGTAAGTCTTATATTAAACGGCTGGGCGTAACCTGTTATAACTTTTCATGTGTTGACGGGAGCTGGGACACCCAGGGCCTGGAAGTTTCCTAGAAGTGTCCAAACTTCTGCCCCTGCTTACTATCCCAGCTAATGGACACCCAAGCTTCCACGTTGTCGCGATGAGTTTACCTGGATTTGGATTCTCACAGGGAACGAAGAAGAAAGGCTTTGGCCTCCGTCAATATGCCGAGGTAGGACATAAGCTGATGTCGTCGTTGGGCTATGACAAGTACGGTGCGTCGGCATTGCGCTCCTAAATACCCCTACTCTTGTGGTATTTAAGAGTACATTCAGTAACACAAGGTGGCGACTGGGGATTTCGGATTACCAGGATGATGGGGACCTTATACGGTGGGACGCATTGTGTTGGATCTCACACCAATATGCCCATGTACGCCTATCTGCCCTACTTATTCAGGAATGACTTTACACTATTGATATATTATGGCGGGCAGGGGTTTTAAGCCACGAATTTTCACCAATCCTCTCGTGTGGCTTCATCACGCCGTGACTCCATACTCTCGTCAAGAGCAGGCTGGATTTCGACGGGGAGAAGAGTTTGAAAGACTCGGCACCGGCTATCGAGTGATTCAGGGAACAAGACCCCAAACGCTTGGATATTCCCTGGCAGACTCGCCCGTTGGCCTTCTTGCCTGGATGTATGACAAACTCAGAGAATGGACCGATGACTATCCCTGGACCAAGGACGAAAGTACCTTTGTTTTTTAGTTTTTATAACCTCGTATGATGATCTGTATCTGACCCCGTTCCGTTTACTGTAGTTCTGACCTGGGTGTCGATTTATATCTTCTCCCGGGATGGGCCTGCGGCGTCTTTGCGTATTTACTACGAAGTCCTCCAACGAGGCCAACGGGATCTTGCCCTCTTTCCGATGAGTAAAGTCCCACTGGGAATTTCCTTCTTCCCTAAGGAAATATACCACCCTCCCCGAGACTACGCCAGAACTCTCGGTGATGTTGTATTCGAAAGCCAGCACGATTGCGGTGGTCACTTTGCGGCATACGAAAGACCCCAACTCCTTGCCAATGACCTCCGAGCGATGTTTGGAAAGAAGGGTCCAGCGTTTGGAGTGGTGCCGGGGCGAAACGGATATGATCACGAAGTAAGAGTAAAGCTGTAAGAATATATATAGCAGTACTACTATTTATAGAGTACAGAGAATTTGAGAGTATCAAGATAATGTGCATCCGTATGATATGTACTATGCAGACGTTACGCCCTGGTTAGGCTGTGAAATCGAGAGTAAGAACCGCTCTACAACCGACTTTCCCTTTCGTAAGTTGGTGAGCGAAATTCTCTCGTTTGGCAGGTGCGCTTGATCCTGAACTGCAGCATTAGATTGTATCCAACGAGAACTGAAAAATCACACCAACCGAGCTTTGGCCCATAGGAAGATGCAGAGCAGGGCAATTGAATTCCTTCTCGAGGAATGGAACGGAAGGGATAGACTGCGCATTCTGTCAGCATCATAACCTAATACAAAAAAGAGTACAAGCACGCACGCCTCCCTCTCGAATGGGAAGTGGCTTGACGCCCCATTCCGCTGCCACAGCCGATTCGAGGGCTTTGAAATACCGACCTTCCAGGTCGCCTAGCCACCAGTCTGCTGTGCGGTCGATTGTTACCTGTATTATCAGGGTCGCAAATTTGGATCCTAAACGTAAGCGAGTAGCTCACTTTTAGAGTATTTGGAGACTCCAGTGCACTGAAACTAGCTTTGATGTGGTCCACAAGTGACTTTGCAATCGTGTCCAGGTCTTGCTCCGGGACGATGCGAATAGATACTTTTGCTCGAACCCACGAAGGGATGACCGTAGTATCTGAACTAGCTGTGAGCAGTGAACTTGTAAAACGAACATGAACCACATACTGCCTGGGCCTGATGTCTCCACACTATGGATACTGAGAGAAGGTTCGCGCCATCGCGAAGAAAGAGATGAGGCAGGTTTATGTGTTATGTCTTCGAGGTTCTGGAAAAGTTTTTGCTCGCTCTCCGTTTGAGGCTGTACTCGGTCATCTGAAATACATCAATGTTTACAAGTGGCCTCAAGGTAGATTTCGGAGACATACAAAACCCAGGTACCAGCACTTTCGAGCCTTCAGACAAACGTGCAAGAAGCTTCACCCTGCTCGAAAATAATTAGCTCGAAGAACTCAGTTAGACAGGCAATGTACAGACATATCAACCATTGGCTCTGTGACGCTACCTCCTTCAACGCCAGAGTGAAGGTCTGGACTGGTGCCTGAAATGGTGACAGTAGCATGTACAACACCTCGCAACCCATACGTGATACACGGTGTGTCTTCACCAATCCAATATGAGTTGCTGTGGAGCAACCAAAACATCAGCCTATGAAGTGGGTCTGTTTAACCGAATGACCAAAGTCACTGTTACCTGACCAAAAGTAAATCCACATCTCCAATCAAATCCTACAACAGTTTAATGCCGTTGAATATCTCGTCGATCTGAGACGCACCTTATGACTTTGTACTGCATTGGCAAAACCGGCACTACCTGCTTCTTCCTCGCCTTCGATCAGAAACACAACGTCACAATTAAGTAAACGCTTTCTAAGGAGGTCTGAAGCTGCACAGGCCGTCGCAAGAATGGGACCCTTATTGTCCGTAACGCCTCTCCCATAGAGATATCCATTCAACCCTGTCAGTGTAAATGGCGGTGTCTTCCAGAGCAAGCGTGGCGCAGAGATAACGTCGTAGTGACTGAAGTAAATCGCGCAGAATGTGAAACGTCATCATTCCTGCGTTCCACTGAACAAGCGAGTTTACCCACCCATAGAATAATATACGCAGCTTGGGTAGATCAGTTGGTACACCTCGAAACGTTGCAAGAACCAGAGGATTCACACCCTGCCCTGTAGCTGTCTGTATTAATGATGTATCAGCATAAGAAGCTACCACCGTATATCTATACCAAACGTGCCATCGTTGCGTCTGCACCGAGTTGACCTAGGCATCGTTTAAGCCATATCGCGGCCTGACGACAGTCTTCCCGATTTGATTCATAATTGCTTACAGACGGTATTGAAACAAACTTGGAAAGACACTGCACGAGAGGGTCTAGTAATGGGTTAGATTGTATGTAGTAGATCACCTAAATTGTATAAAAATACCGTGAACTGTGATTCCTAATGAGTAACCTGCATCTGAGAGAGTGCGCCTCGTCGGCAGATCAATTTCCCATAGCTATTGCATCGTTCAACAAGACGAGCAGAAGATGCGACCAAAAAACAAATATACCTTGACGTCGTTATCGTTCGCCCCTGTAACAAGGCACCAACCCTCGTTCAGGATCGTTCTGCCATCAACTTTAGACGATGTTGAAGCCGAAGACGTGTTTGTAATGATCGAGGAGAGAACAATGCCAGTATGAGCATGCCAAGATGCGGTGCAGGTGAATTGAGCCGACCAGCGCTTGGATAAGAGAAATGTTAATGTAGCATTTAACAATGAAGAAAAAGGCATACTTGCACCCATCCATTCGCAGAACATGTATACAAATCTGTGTCAAGCATGGACATCGAAAGCACGTCAGAGTTCTGGGAATATTATGATCAGCCGTGTCATTTCTATTGGTGGACCTTGATAAGAGAGAGAGAGAGAGAGAACAGTACCTCCTGGGCGAGTATCAACCTAACAAGACTCCCAGTTTCAAGATCCCAGACTGCAACACATCCATCCTGGCATCCAGCATACACGGTGTCATCACGAGCAACAAGTGACAACACTCCACCTTGGTTGCACGCAAATGTATGCTGGAGCACTGGACCAGATTGTGTACATCGCCAAACCTAACGCTATTCAGTTGAAGCATAGCGAGTGGGATCAAGCTGACCTTGACAGTCTCATCTCCACTTCCTGTCAATAGTAAAACCTTCTCTTTCATCTTATCCGGGCTTTCGCCGATGAAATTCCACTCCATGATACCCTCCTGTAGACTTGGTAGTAGTGTCATGCAGTAAATGTAACCATAATGTGCGGAGTGAATGATGTTCTGGGAGGAAACTTGCAATACACGAGGCTGACCCGAGGTAGGAGTGCATGCACCGGAAGGCATCCCAAAGGCAGAGGATGGTGTAGGAGAAGCAACTCGCCCCCCAATACGTGGTGTATTGTCGAAAAAACGATGCCACTTTTTACGATCAAGGCTCATTTCCAGCTCTATGTCGGGCTCGGGCTGGAGTAATTCTGTGTGATTTGGATCTGCACTGGGTACTCTTTGGGGTATGGAAGAACGACGCGTTCTTTTGGAGAAGTCATACCACTGCAGACTGGTGTTCTGGCAGCCAAAATAAAGAGTCTGAAGCTCAGGGGAAAATACGAGGGAGAATATGTCACCCGATGATGTATCAAGGTGTGGGGTAAGGATATATAAATTGGTCAGATGGCGAGTAGACCATATTCGCACTGTACTGTCACCTACGAGGCGTAAGTGTCTAATTCAACCAGATTTTCTTAGAATTAGTTACCCGACGAGCTAAAAAGCCATTCTTTTTCACGAGCAATCTCAAGGGCCAGAACGCTGCCTGTGTGACCGTGTAAAGTAGTCTTCACTTGGTATGTCGAACGATCCCAGACCTATAATGTGGAATAAATAAGAAAGAAATCATTGAACGACGAAACCCACGTATATATCTGCGGTTTGGCAACCGCTGAAAATGTGACGTGCATCCGCAGCAAGACTAAGCACTGAGCTCTTCTGTTGGTGATGGAGAGTATGCGAAAGGCGAGGTGGTGGTACGTCTATGGGAGCTGGAGAGTAGGGGGGGGTGATCAGAGAGTCGAATGTACCGAGCATGAAAGGCATGTGAAGCGTACATACGCTCAAATCCATTTGTTATATAGCTCGTTATGCAACTATCACCGGGAAGGGCGCCAATGTCCTTTGTGAAATACAGCACAGCGCAAGCCCACTTACATACAGTACCTATTGGACGGAAGCAATTTTTCACCAACCCTACCAGCCACAAATCCACTTGTCACAGCCTACATGGCGCCAGGGAGTGCTCAAACTGCGAAGATCAAGGTATCTTTCTGATTGATTACCTACTGGTATCCTGACTACGTGTTCCGCTCATACAGGGAAATATCTCTTTCAAATCAGGAAACTGGGTAGAGGCTATAGGCCACTATACTGTAGCGATACTAGCTGATCGCACAGAACCGACTTACCCTCTCAATAGAGCAGCAGCTTATCTCAAATTAGGCAAGTGAGTGCGTAACGCTCCTTATACTAAGGAGATATCCAGGTGTTGATTGAGGCCGAAGGCACCGTGATGCGGAGAGGGATTGTACGACCGTGTTGAGCCTTGATAGCAAGAATGTCAAAGCCCTTTTCCGAAGGGCTCAAGCTAGAATTGCCTTGGAAAACTTTGTTGAAGCTGAGAAGGGTGATTCGCTATCATATATATCAGAGAATCCGAGTACTGAACTCGATTTTTCAGACCTGCTTGATGGCTTAAAGATTGAACCCACAAATGCATCTATCACGGCCGAGTTATCATTAGTGAAAAAGCGACAGCTAGAAACCTCAAATACCATAGCCGAAAAAGTGAGCGAATCAATTCTCCTGCCAGAAGTCACTCAGTAACTCTTCGTTAGCGACGACCAATCACCATCTCACCACCCTCTTCGATCTCACAATCCAGTGAAGCTTCCAAAATCAAACCGGGAATATCATCTTCGCATAGAATCACTCGCAACGTTCCAATAGAAATCATCGAACCTTCTGGGCCTGAGTCAGGAGACTTTCTTAGGCCAGTCCATTCACGCACCCTCTCCCCTCCATCTCATAACTCAGCAACGCCGTCTATTTCGGTGCCAAAATCTCAACCTCATGTTGGTGGAGGGATTTTTCGCTCTAATGGCAAGCATACTATTTTTCGCAGTCCTGTGCCAGAGACTGCTCCAGCGCCTGTTACGGCGTCACCGAAATCAACTCAGCACGATAATACCACCACCAAGGCATCCACTGTATCATATGACACAATCAAGTCATATAGTTCTAATCCTCCACCCCCATTAACTCATTTTGCTTTTGTTCGTACATGGAATGCCCTCCCATCACCACAAGATCGATATTCCCTTCTGTCGGTGAGTTTGTCTCCTGGTTCCATAACAATTACTAATCATTTTGTCCAACAATGTCTTTGACGATATCACTTAGCGTATCTCCCCTGAATCTCTTCCCTCGCTCTTCCGAGATAGCCTCGAGCCTGAATTTCTCGTGTCTATACTTCATACATTGAAAGATATAGTGTCCTGTGCGTGATTTCCCTTTCACAAACAGTATTTACCGTCATTCATTCCTCCCCCCTTTCCCTCAGCATCCACAAGCTCTAATATCTCTCGGTTTATGTGCGCCTTGCCTTCAATCCCTCGATTCAACACCGTACTACTATTCTTAAGCCAGAAGGAGAAGAATTTAGTGAGAGAAGTGTGGGATGCAATTGACGAGACCGAAAACAATGAAGGAAGGCACGCTTGGAGTTTGTAGCACAGATATATACTTCCTGATACTTGAGAAAAACAACGAATACAATTGTCTTTACTAATAGCGACATTGTGGAGGCAATCAAATTTAGGCAAGCAACGTTCAGATCCAAAAGCCCGGCCAGTCTGGTCACGGGAGTATTTCCGATCTGTAGAGTCCTCTAAAGCTCAGGAGAATTCAATACAGCCCTCCCTGTCCTGGAGGTTGAGCTTTCAGGCTTCCCTTCCAAAGGGGTAGACTGGAGGATCCCTGCTTGCGTGGCTTCCGCTTTCATCCGTCGCCTGTTCTCTCGTATGTTACGGACCTGTAGATCAATGAACTTCTTATGTTTCCTATAAAAAGCTCTCCATGCTTTCGGGGAGCGTGTCGGTTCCTGCTCAAATAATTACAATTTCAGATTTTTTCAGAGGCCAGGGAAAGCTGCTGGGATGCTCATGATTTTTCACCTGTTTGGTAAACTGGTCCCAATTCGCATTCTGTTCTCCCTCCAAGTACCAGTCTTCGTCGTTGGCTATTAAGCGGGCCATGCACTTCATGTCTTGAAGGTCGTCGTCGGCTTCTTCTTCTTCTTCTTCTTCTTCTTCATCTTTTTGGCTGGGAAATGAGGAGGAGGTTGGGGATGCTATGGACTCGTCCTCTGACTCGACCATGATTGACTCGACCATGATGGGCTCGGGACTAGTAGAAGCCTGAGCAACTATCTCTCTGTCCTCGGTTTCCGCTGTGTCCTGTTCTATAACTCCAGATCGGATGCGACCGATTATGTCTCTGTTCTCGCACACATACGATCGCCACGAAAGCAAACTGTGGTGTGGCGCCTGTTATATGCAGTCAGTTTTGGTAAGATACCGATAGAACCAGCCATCGATACACGCACTCGTTTAGCCATCATCTTGATTATCTCAATATTGTTCGCCTGAGGACGGTTCTTCAGTGCATAAGTGAAGAAATCCTGGGCGGACAAAAATGTTAGCCAGTTCTCATGTACGTAGAATTGCCCTGCTCCACACCTTCATATATTGTTTGTCTTCGTCGGTATATCTGTGACGGCCTCTGCACACTCTAACAATACGAGAAGGAGGTATTGGTGATCGTAGCTTTGGTATAGTGGAACCATGGCTCTGTTTGGGGCTTCTTAGTTTCGAATATTCTGAGACTTTGGATGGTGGGTCCTTATACTGCCTCGTTTTTCGGGTGAGTTTGCGCCTCCTAGCCTTTGAGAACTCATGGGGGATTGGGGAACCTGTTTCACGGCCCAAAGATGGAGGAGTGGGCAGTGTATGTTGGATTCCAGGAAACGGCTCAAAGGCACGAATTCTCTTGAGAATGCTCTGGCTGTTCTGTAAATAATACTGTATCCATTCAGCAGTGCTATGTCCGTTAATCTTTTTTATTTTATTTTTATTTTTTATTGATTTGATTTGATTCGAAGAAAGTAAGTAATATCAACCTTTCAATGAACCGGAAGCTCACCCCAGACAGCCCTTCCATGACTTCACTTAGGTTCTTGCATTCAGAATCGCATCGAAATACTGCATCAGCCAAGATACTTTCGTCATAAGGCGAGAATGGCAATTCCATTGAATGTGCAGCAGCAGTTGGGAGGAGCGCTCTATGCTCTATGGGAAACCCGAGGGATTGTAATAGTGAACTCGAAGGCGATATATTGGGAAGGGTGGGTGGATACGATATGAAATGTCCTTCATTGGACAAGAGGGTTCCGGTATTCCTTGCCAATGAGGGTTTGTTTGTATCGCTGGAATAAAGATGGTTCCGAGGGACGACAGCGCCAGAGTAACTGACTTGTTGCGAGGGGTGTTGAACGTTTAAAGCCTGATGCAGGGCACTAGCATAAGCATCTCGAAGGGAGTTTATAGTCTCTTCGGAAAATCCTGGGAAAGACTGGGAGTTCATGCTTGTGAGGACGAAAGTGATGCCTGAAGCTCAAAATCATCCTTCTGAGCTATATAGCTTGGAATGTAAATGGCGTACCATTACTATAACATTACGAGAAGGGAGTATTTGAATATATAAATTACCTCCCGTGTCGCTGACGTCTGCAGTCCCCTTTGGCTAGTTCATAAAGCGTGGAGGGGGCACAGATACTTATCGTAACGTAAGTTCTCAAACTGGCTGTTTTGCGACACATCAAGTTCAGAGGTCTCGAAGGTAATATGTTATTGGTTATTGACGTAGTTATCCGCGGATAAGTCAGGTTGTATTGGATGAACTGCGTTCCAAAGAATCTAAAGTACGCAGATAATCAATGCCTCATGCAGCATCTGTGAATAAGCTTTTCAAACTACTCTCCACGACTTCACTTAAGCCCTTCCCTATGAAGACCAGTTTCCCTGCACGTGTGTCCATTTCCGACGATGCAGCATTCGGTAACTTTGAGACTTCATACAAACTACGTACCCCCTGCAGCATAAACTGCTCTCCTCTATCGTTCCACCAAATGCCTTTGCACCGCAAAATTTCGAGACCAGGGTGAAGGCTACTCAGTCCATTAGAGCTATTTGGATCGACCGATGGCTGCGGAACATCGAAATTCAAATCAGAACCATCGTAGCCACGAGGTAGAGAATTCTCCCATAAAACGTTGCGAATCCATTGGTCGAGGGCGGCGATTTGGCTTTGGTTCAATGGACCAGGCACATTGGCAATAATGCTAGATATACCGGCATGCTGCAATCCAAGAGATTGGTGCCCTTCATGTCCATGATCATGATCATGATCATTATCTGAGCAGTGTTCGTGTCCAGCGCCAGGTATTTGTTGAGAAACGCGGTCCAGAAATACCGGGGATGCTTCGCTATATGCGCCTATGCCCATGACTTTGGACAATGCAATCTGGGCGCGAACGGTTCTATAGATTGGAATTGAAGGGTTCAAGCGACGGAGCGTGGATTCTGTGTTAATAAGATCGGCTTCGGAGACAAGGTCTGACTTGTTGAGCAACAGGACGTCTGCAGCAGCAATTTGTCTTAATAGCATCACAGCAAATTCGGCAAGGTAACGTTTTCGGTGGAGTTGAATAAATGAAAACAGTCGATGAGTGATTACCAAAAGTAATGATACTATATAACTCTTACCTAAGACTGTGCTTGATCCCCTCGGATTCGGTATCCTCCTGTATTTGCTAAATAAACTCATCATGAATCATGTTTTCAGCCTCAAGAAAAGTTTTGAAAAGTTAATATACCCTTTCAGCGAAGACGGCATCAACAACACAGACCACGCCATCAAGATATATGTCCTTTCCCAACCCCATAGCGAATTCCTCATTGTGCCAAAACATGGCAGCGATAGGACCTATCCACCGTTTTTAAAACACACTACCATCGAGCAGAGAGAGAGATGAACACTGACCTGGATCTGCAAGTCCAGTGGTTTCGAGCAAGATATGATCAAAGACGCCCTTGCGACTCATGAGTTTCTCGATGGCCGCCACGCCAGTATCTTTGATGCTGCAACAGAGACAACCGTTTGCGAGCTCTAGGAATTCCTCTGATGCTTGTTCCAAGTTTTCAGGATTTTCCGCAGATGGGATTTTGATGGCCTTTGCTGTCGAACAAGGAATTAGAAATTAGAAATTGAATATATATATATTCAGCTTGGACTGAGGAAATGGCAAAACGTCTGACCTTCGATATCCTGCAGAAGTTGCCACACGTCAGGGTGGGAAGAATTAAGACTGTAAAACATATGTACAGCTGTATCGCCAAACTCGTTCATGATCACAGCTATTCGATATCCATGTCGTTCCGTCAAAATGCGTCTGATGTAAAAAAAAAAAAAAACAAAAAAAAAAAAAAAAGTTTCTGTGGATTCAGAATCGCGCGACTACGACCCTTGAAGGGCATTCTACAACACACACTTGAGAAGCGTTGATTTTCCTTGAAACAGATTTCGTGAATGAGTAAGGCAATAATGCTCATGATTGTTGTTCGCTCTCATTTACCTGCGCCTAGAAACCCACAAATGAGTGTGATAGGTACCCGTTTATTTTCTAGTTGTGATTCAACGGGCTCATCCAAGGTATCCAATAGGATACTTCAGGGGGACGGTTTAGAGTGACTTTATAGGAAAAAATTAAGCAACTGTAACGTACGGCACGTCGTCCTCGTCTTGGACGTTCATTGACTCAGGTCACGTGTACCAGAACGATTAGGCTGACGTCACCTTTTTGTAAACGAAAGGATTGATTGCTGTGCAAGCACTATAATGTCAATTTCAGAAGCTTCACCAATCTGTATCGATAGTTTGTCGTTATCAATATGTGACCACCTGCAAGAGCATTGAATGATAATTTGACATTCACATCTTACTCGGTCAGATAAACTGCTTCGACTTTCTAGACGTGTCGTCGAACACGATGTACAAGAAGAATAAGAGATACTCAAACTTGGCCACGAGTAATTGGCACCTTTCGAAACAAATCAAACCTCTAGGCTAGATGTACCAAATAATCACGCTTAACGTTAAATAATGCTTAAAAAAAGTCACATTCGTGTCCAGACCGCGGAGAACCAGGAGAGGCAGGCAAAACGTACATGCTACCCTCAACATATCTATTACATAGCTGTAAACCCCACGACGAAAGACAAGATAGGCGGAAAGACGGATATATAATTCCAGATTCATCCCAGGCTAAAAACGTGGGCTTCACCAGCCTATGGGGGGACCCCGTGGAAAGGAGGGACATCATGAAAATGGCGTGAAGGACAACGTTGCTGAAATGAGCGATGGAGCGGGTAGCAAGTGATTGGGGTAATTGCGCTGTTATGCCCGTACTCTAGGGTATGATTGACGGCGCGACGCATGGGGTCATCATCCACGGGGGAATGTACCGTCACCGCATTCCCCGGGTATAGAAATGAATTAAAAGGGGGGGAGTCCAAAGAAAGAAAAGAAAAATCACAAGCGAATCAAAACAAGGGAACTTGTCCCTAATATATAGAGGTCACCCAAAAGTTCAAGAACAAACCGAACATCGAGAAGGTAGCGGGGTCGGTGTTTTAGAGAGAAGTGATTTTTACCAGTTCAAACTGTTTTCGTGTAAGACTGGGGCCGAGATAGGTGCATGTTGCGTGATGGGCCTTCGCTGCTGCATGACATTGCTCTCTGTGACATGCGGTACCGGCTCCGCTGGTTGGGCGTAACCTCCCCGCAGCTCATCCTCCGCATAGAAGAAGCTCGTCCGTCGATCATCGTGTTGTGTCCCATATACACCATTGCTGATATTCGGGTCGCTTAAATTGCTGATGCGTCGATGTTTGGTCGCCTGCTTGCGCTGCAAGTACCGAATAATCCACCAAATACCAACCAATGCGGCAATACCACCGACTGCTGCACAGATACCGATGATGATATCTGTTCGCGTCTTATTTGAGTTATTGCTCGAAGAGGATTGTGTCCCCGAGGTTGCAGTGCTGGATCCTCCAGGGGTGACAGATACTAACGAAAAGGATGGAATTGTATGGTTGGCAAGTTCCCCTGCAATGCCTGGCTGTGTATAAAACGGACTATTCTGGACATAAATCATCGATTGGAGAATGTCCACCTGATCCTGTGGGATGTAGGCAAGATACAGAGTGCCCAGCTGGGTAAGCACTCCACTCCATCCCAGTGGAATGTCCACTTCGAGCGCGTATGTTTTCAATTCAGAAGCTATAATCAAAAGCCATTTAGGCATTACGAATATTACGTGACCGATTAGCAGAGAACTCACAACTAATAGAAAGCGCGCCGGTGATAAGAGTAGGCATGAAGGCAAATATTTGGCCCACTGCTTGATCGTTCTGGTTTATAAAATCCCAATTCAGACTCCCGTCGAACAACAAACTGATAGACGTCATGCCGTCCAAAGTATTACCAGCCGTAGCAGGATTGACGGAGTCCGGTGAAAAAATGCGAGTTGGGAGACTCGCAGGGAGGGTTGGTACTGTTGGGCTAGCAGTTGCAGTTGCACCAGTAGGTATGATGGCATTCGTCGTGCTCGGCGCCGCATCGGGGTTGGTCAGAGTGTCCTTCGGGGTAGAGCTCGACACCGATGCGAGGACAAGGCTTGACGCAGTAATATAGGAGAACTGCGATTTGACAGGCACTGCCGTCGGCGTCGGATTGACTGTACTGAGATTGGTCGGGACACTATCGGATGTTGTTGGGAAAATTGATGTATTGGGGACAGATAGTATAGTGCCAGTACCATTTGAGCTAGTTCCACTGGGACCAACTGTAGTGGAGCTTAGAGTCGTATCACCTGAAGATGAAGTTGCCCCCGAGGTGCCATTTGAAGTTCCGGAACTGGATGATGGACCTGATGGGCTTGACAAACCAGTACCAGACGATGGCGAGATAGTGGGAATACTGGCCGTCGAAAGAGTACCACTCGGAGAACCCGAACTGGAAGGCAAGATAGAGATAGTAGGGAGGAGACCACCGCTACTCGAAGACGGCGCGGACTGGACACTACTCGGCTGAGAGGGCGAAGCACTACTACCTTGTGACGAGAAGATAGGAGGAATTGAGATAGTAGGGAGGAGACCACCGCTACTCGAAGACGGCGCGGACTGGACACTACTCGGCTGAGAGGGCGAAGCACTACTACCTTGTGACGGCAAGATAGGAGAAATTGAGATAGGAGGGAGGAGACCACCGCTACTCGAAGACGGCGCGGACTGGCCACTACTTGGCTGAGAGGGCGAAGCACTACTACCTTGTGACGGCAAGATAGGAGGAAGTGAGAGTGAGATAGTAGGGAGGAGACCACCGCCGTTACTCGAAGACGAACT
>QFEC01073913.1:0-12791 GCA_003316585.1 Gomphus bonarii | reverse complement strand
CCTTACCATCATGCAAACATGTTCAACTCCTAAATTCTTTAGGAGTCAAACATGTTTGAAGGGGTGTGTTATAAAGAAAGAGTGTTTTCAATTATTCTTTAGTTAGAGAACAAAATCTCAAAAGAAAGACACATAGATAGAAAATAGTAAACATATATGTGACTGCCTAACTATGTGTCACATGAAAACCCACTGCTTTGTTCCCAAAGCAGGTTTATTCACTCTTTCTCTCTCTACTGACAATTGGATATTGTTTTCATGTATAGTACTATAGTTCTAGTTAGTAGTACTCCAGTCAAACATGCTACATTGCCTATATGCTCCTTGTTCTGTTTGGTGATTCCTTAAATTCCTGATTAGGAATCACTACTCAGACTCATCATTTGAGATCTGAGATTTCTCAGATAGGTTACTGTTACTATTTTGACATTACTCACAAGTTGTCAGGCAGAGATGAGTGTGAAGATCAAGCCTCCACATGAGGCTTATATGTGGTATATTTCAGTTTAATCACCTCTACTCTTTTATCTTTCTATTTCACTACAAAGCACACTCCACTATCTATGGACATGGGTGGACACAAAGTGCACTGGGGTGGCTATGCTGTGAGGAGTCCTTCATTTGGTGTGGCCTGACCAAATGGGTGGTAATACTCAAAAATTTATTCATTCTTTGTTCAGGCAGAAAATATAAGTAGTAGACATTGATTCTGTATCACTTCAGTCTTCCACATAGTTGACTAAAGTGAGTATTAGATCCAGCTCTTCTATTTCTATACCAAAGACTTACCTTCATTTGTTATTAAAGTTCATCTGCACATAGGTAGTTATTCTTGTATAAAATTGAGTCTTTCACATAGTTGACTGAATTCATCTGTGCATAGGTTTAACAATGAACAGCCTGCATTTCTATTGAATTTACAAGTTACTCAGAACATCAGTCCAATTTCCCAGTATGAGCACTAGAGAGCTGATTCACCTCATTAAGGTAGAATATTCAACCCCTGGGCTATACAGACTATTTCCCATAGTATAGATCATTACAAAAGATCTATAAAATGTTTATATACACATAGACTAGCTAAATATCCACTCTCAACATCAGGTCTCAGTGTGATCTAGGGGGGCCCAGTATTACTTTAGTGTGCCTTGGATATGAATGGGGGGTGGATGATTATAAGTCCTATGATGTTGGATGTCCAAGATCTTTTGAAGGAAATCTGGGATCACACAAAGCCACTAAGTACAAATGGCACTGAGATTTGGTCAAATTCCTCAGCTACATTCTAAGTACCAGAAGACTTGCCATGGCTGAAAATAAAGTTCAAACAATATACAATTGGGGTTTGGTGAATCATACTTTGACAGAAACAACCAGATATATGTGTGGGAGATAAAGGAGAATAAAGAGTATCACATATACTAAAAATAACCACACCATTTCAAAAACATTCCATACTTCTAGATAGTTTTCACTTGTATTTTGGGTATGTGGCATTTGTTATAAATATTTAGCAGTTAATATTTACATAGTTAAAATAGCTAAAACCACAAAAACAGTAAGTAGATAAAGAACACAGACTCCCAGACTTGGTATATGTGTGTGATACGATACCTTTCAATGATCTGAAGGATCTACAATTTACCTCTATTTTCCATAGTTCTACATTGTTTGAGATACTTGGACTGCTCCTTGCTTTTACCAGTGCTTGACTCACATCAATATCACAATTCCCACTGAAGGATTGTCATTTGAGACCTGAATAAATTCAGAGAAGTTATAAGTTACATTTAAAAGTGTATCACAGAATTTTGAGCACACAGAGTTCCCATTCAATTTATTCTCAATTTTACAGACATCTCAGAATATTGAGCTGTTCCCTCAGTACCAGTGCTAAAGGGCCGTTTTCAACACCCCTTGTCATTATTAGAATCCATTCCCATAGCATACATTCATAGACAACAACTCCATATCAACCTTAGAGAAGTTGCCCTACCCTCTGAATGATTCCCAATCCTTCAACACTCTTAATTACATTGGAGACCTTGACAAATACAGGCCCTGTGCTGGGCTTCACTCCCATCCTTGGCTTCTTCATCCTTGGCCTCCCACTCTCACTACCCTCCTCTTCTGAATCCTCAATGGTCTCAGGGCCTCACTTCTGGCTCACTGAGAGGCTGCATTGCACCTTACACAGCTTGCATGCAGCACAAGCTGTGCCTGCCTTAGGCATGATGCATATCTCAGACTGCTTCCTGCAGAAATAGCAGCGCAGTCCCTTGGGCTCAGCCTGACCCACTTTCTTTTGACTGAAATATCATCAATAAAATCAGAATAAAATAAAGACCCTTACTCACCTTAGAGCCATTTCAGTACCTTCTTGGTACCCATGCCTGAGGTCCTTGCTTCCAGCACCTCCTTCTTCTTCCCTTTGTCATCCTTCAGGGGAGCCTGTGTGTAATATTTCTTCATTAGCACAAGATTTTAGAGCATGATACTGTGCACCCATTCAGCATTGGCCATCTTCTTTGCTTCAGACTCCTTGGTCCATCACCTTGCTTCCTTGGCCTACTTCTCAGCTGTCTCCCACTCCTTCTTCTCCTGCTCCTTGTGCTCCTTCCTCTCACACTCCTCTTGTTCCAACCTTTTCCTCTCCTCCTCTGCTTCAGCCTCCTTCCAGAGGCACTCCTGCACTTTTTGCTGCTCATATTCTCACCTCTCCTTCTCTTTGCAATCTCTTTGGGCCTTTTCCTTGCGATTGTGCTGGCACTGTTTTTTGTGCTCTTCAAGTTGTTGCTCTTCTTCTTTGGTGTCATAGCCCTGAAACCTTGAAGTTTCAAACTCCACTTACTGGCTTCATAGGTTCAGCCAAAAGAGGGAAGTACTGTCAAAGCACAATTCACCAAACCTTGGGTCACTTGGTCATACCAACCAAAGTCCCCACATATCATATACAAGTCACAGACTCACTAAGTCATATATGTATGCTTGGCTCAGCTCAGTACCTTTCAATTCATCATATCCCTTTTTATCTGTTCACTTTGCTTTGGTATTCCTTGATATATATACAGGCATGTATGCCTGCCCCCTATGCTTTACTTATTTAGTTCTACATTTCTCACAGTTTAGTTTCCATGCCTTATGCAACTCTGTTACATACTTTATGGCATATCTGTTTCCTATATAAGTAGCTACTTTCATGTACATATTCTCTGTTCAGATTATTGACTAAGTTAGGCATATGCTCCTAAGTCTCTAAGTCCATCATCCACATTCAGTACTGACACTCTTGGACCCCTACTGAACATCCTTCTGAAATCCAGTGGGGGTAGATAGGCCCAATGCAAGTACATTAAAGCCAACACCACATCAGCCTCAGCTCATTGGACCAAGCCAAACCTCTGAACCAAGGGCATCTGCACATGCACTTAACAATATGTGACTGCCTAACTATGTACAGCACAGAAGACTGCCACTTCAATCCTAAAGCAGATTTATTCCCTCTTTCAACCTACTGACAATTTGAAATCATACTCATTTATAAGTAGAATAGTTCTAACTACCAAAACACTAGTGCTACACACTATACTGCCTGTTTGCTCCTTGTTCTGCTTAGTGTTTTGCTAAAATCCTGATTAGGAACGTTCTCAGACTCATCATTCGAGATCTGAAACTTTTCAGATATTGTTGTCATTATTTTGACATTGCTCACAAATTGTGGAGCACAGAAATGAGCACCTTATTTTTCTACTGAGTTTACAAGTTGTTCAAAATATATAGCCAATTTCCTGGTACCAGCGCTAAAGGGCCGGTTTGCCATACTTGGGTAGAATAATTAACCCTCACTGCCACAAGGCACTTTCCGTAGTATAGATCATCATAAACAATCTATAAAACACACATATATACCGAGAACTATCCCCCCAATTTAAATAACGGCTCTTAATATCAAAAACTATTCTCAATATTCCAGATAGCACTCGGATTCTCTGCTTCTGCTTTGTTCAACTGCTGCTGAAGTTCTATAATTTCCCTTTGAGCACGTAAATTTAAACCTTACTAGAATGAAACTTATGCACGCTGCTTGTGGCTAACTGAAACATCACTTAAGTCCTGTAACGGAGATCGATAGCTTGAATGCGTAACTGGTACGGAATTATTCAGGGGCTAGATATCATCATTCAGTGAATAACCTTATGCTCAAGTCAGCTCTCGAAAACTTGGGTTTATAACTAACGGGATATCATACAAGAGTATATATGTCTGCTAGGGAGACATGACAATTCTGAACTCCTATGCTTGCAAGGAGGGGGAGACCCCAGAAACTAGATCCATAGAATATAATATACAGATGGCTCGGATGCGAGATCAAGATGACCCATTTAACATGGCATACGCCTAGCACTATTCACTAAGAGGAAATAAAGATTGACCACCCAGCATGGAAGTTGACTGCATACGATGGTTTGCAATAGCCGACAGTAGTGAAGCAGCCTTCGAATTAAGCCAGCCATCACTTTCACGCAATTTGTAGATGAGGTTCTTCAACACTTCCAGCCGCGCAAGGTCTTTGCATGATTTCCCTGGAGACATTGTTCAGCAAATAGTATGTCGGGTGACAAGAAAGCATCACCGTCTTTAGCTAGCTGTTCCAGAATGATCAACACACGCAAGCCAGATGTTACATTGTCAAGAATGTCCACTAAGGCTGGAATGACAATTGGTTCCCCTAAAATAGCTCGCCGACCGGACTCTGACCATTGGAGCACATGTCCATAAAACATCACTTCACAGAGTTTGGAAGCCATCTGCGTACCGTGAACCACGAAAAAACGAAGTAGCATAACTGTAGCTTCTTTAACCTTTTCTTTCCTGTGTTTCAGCTTGTTGGCAATGTTCTTAAACGTTTCTGGCTGCGCAAAATTATCACAAGCCTTCTCTGGGGTAACATTAATATTCTGTCATTGACGGATATAAAATTGTCAAACCGTCTTCAACCAGCAATGCCAAAGCGAGCAAGACAGCGTCCAGTGATTCTTCGCCATCTCTGAGAAGATCCTTTAAAGCTGGTATTGTTACCGAGTCGTGTCTAATGGCTTCTCGACCACATTCTGGTCATTCCAGTATAAATAGCAAAAATTGTCGTGCCATACCAGAACTATCTGCGTACCATGACTCATAACGCTGCCAATCAGGGCAACGGTGTTGCCTCTCACCTCTTTGTCAGCGTTGCTCAACCTGGTGATAATGTTCTCCAATAACGCCAGCCGCAGAAGTGTTTTACATCCCTTCTCTGAGACAATATTGAGTAACATTTCGTAATTTGAAAGAGAAATATTGAACCGTCTTGAGCGAGGAATCCCCAAGCGCGCAAGACCGTCCCAAGGAATATTCCACCGTCCCGGAGAACACCGGCAAGAATACTCATCACTACGGAGTCTTGTAAGATGGGTGTTCGACAGGATCCTGACCATTCAGCATCAAAAAAAAGGTCATTCCTGATCAGAACCATCGGCATACGGTGGGTCACAATACTGGTAATGAGGGAAAGGGAGGATCCTCTGATATCATCATTGCTGTCGCTCAAATTGGTGACGATGTACTTCAACAGTCCTGGCTGCGCAAGTTCATGACTTGCCTTCTCTGAAGCAACAGTGAGAATTATTCTGCTGTTTGACAAAAAAACTTCAAACCATTTTGGGCTAGCGTCTGCAAAACTGAAGCAATTACTACAATCCTGTTTGGATCTTTCTTGTCTCTGAGAAGATCTGCCATAGCTGGTAGGATCGAGGGGTGTTGCAAAATGGCATCCCGACCAGGTTCTGACCATCCCAGCCCCATAAATAAAATTAACAATGGTCATGCCATACCAGAAATAATTCCATACCGTGAGTAGCAACATGGTAAATCAGTGTAGCAGCGGAACCCCTGATCACCAAATTGCTATTGTATAAATTCCTGAGGATTTTCTTCAACGTTTCCGGCTGCGCTAATTCATTAGATGCGTTCTCTGGGACAAAAATGAGCAATTTTCTTCAATTTAACAAACAAAAAACAACCGTCTTGAGCTAACATTGCCAAAGCAATCATCACAGTTCCAACTGATTCTCCACCCTCCCGGAGAAGACTTGTCATGGCGGGTATTGCTGCAGGATCATGCACAATGGCATTCCGACCTGACTCTGCCCAAACAATCCGTAGAGGATGATGAAGCAGATATTAAGACGAAGAACTGGGAAACACTAACCACTACTTGCCGCAAGTGCCAGTTGGAAAGCCAGAATACTTTCGTTGTGCACCCCTTCTTCGTTCGTATATCTTCGAAGAGCGTCCAATATAACTTGAGCATATCGTTCATCCAAAAAATCCATGTCTAGCCGGTCCTTCCATCGTGTGCCTATAATTGAACCAAGGTTTCCAACAAGCGATTTCCAGTCAATTTGAGATGCCCCCAAAAATCTTGCCCCAGGGGTATACTGGGCAGATTTAAAAGCAAGAGAGACGTGAATCTTTTGCTTGTCCACAATCACACGGCCTTGGCCTCTGTGAACTCTTCTGAAAGATATTTTTACATTGAAAACAGTGATTTAGAAAGATAGTGAACCGTTACCGTGCTATATTTTCACGCTGATGTGGCAGCTGCCGCTTCAATGGCATCCATTCAAACATCCACCACCAACTGCGCAGTGATTCCGTTGGTTTCTGTACCTGAAAAGTGTTATCGTCCAGCCTGACTGGTCCGTTAGTAGGATTATGGTCGATGAATTGCAGGCCTGCCGCAGCCGCTTGGGCCTTCATCCAGTGTAGAGGGATGCTTCCCAGGTCAAACTTAGGGTTTGGACTGTTCCCTCCACCACTGAGGCATTATAGAATAAGTTAACATCAACGAACAATATAACTTACATGTCAGCGTGACATCCTGCAAACCAGACCTCTTTGATGTGATCAATGGTACAGTTTGCGCTGTCCTTGCAACAGCACTTCTCATTACGAACATACTCTGGAAGGAATTTAACGCGTCGTTCATCGAGTGCCAATGCGTGACGGAAAAGGCAAATGTGCTGGCATGAATCTGTATATGGGAGAAGATCTTGCTTGACGGCTCCAATAGAGACGGTGTCCCTATGAGATTAGTGTCGATGAGGGTGAGTTTCTGCTTGCCTCAAGCCATACCAAACTCCAACAAAATGGACTGAAACCCCTTGCCTGGAGAAGGCTGCTTTGAAATAATCTGATTTTTTGCGTTCAGGCCCACCGTCACCACTCGCTTGCTTGAACTTGTCTTTCCAGTCGGCGTAAATTTCCCAAGCGCTATAAATCATCGGGATCAATGTGGTTTTCAGGGGATGATACAAGACGTGGATTACTATGGAATTTGCTCCAGGTTCCCTGGGAAAATGAGTCCGACCTATTTCACGAGCATCCCGGCGGTCATCGAGGTATCCGAGGTTGTGAAACGGCACAGCGTACCTTTTCAATCATCCCGGCCAAGGCACGAACTTGATAGGCACCACGGGAGAATCCTGCAGAAAAAAAATTAAGAAACTATTACATTGCTACTCTTTCATAAATAAGTTACAAGAAACATACCAATGAGGTAAATCTTGTCTCCTGTTGTATAGCGGTCAGAAAGCCAGCGGTAGGCATCTTGGATTTGTTTCGCAAAACCCCTGTGGATAATAGAGGTAGGTATGTAAGAGAAAGACACCGGAAGACCAAAAACGAACCACGCCACTGCAAAATCGACTGTATTTGCAATGACCTTCTTGATGTGGCTGAGTGAGAGGAAGGTTGGGCGAGCATAAGTTCCGATACCGCTATTGTAGTATGTTATCTGTTTTTCGTCCTTCTTGAGCTGAGAATATATCTGGATAACATTAGTACTCTGGATGGGGAATGGATCTTGAGTTTCATGGTCCAGAAAAAGTCGATTTCCCCAACCTTGTCGCCGAATCGATTGGATGTGCCGTCAATACAAACAACTAGTCTCCTTCCATCGTGGTCCTTATGCGCCTCGCACTCACACCGCTGTCTGATAGATCCTGAGGATGTCGAAGATATCATCGGGTTGTTTGGAAAATTAATGACTTAAAGACTAAGTGGACTGTATCACAAATATGTTCCGAATTGCAGCTTCCTTATGGCGCTGAAAGGCTGAATATAATATTATATCTTTGACAGTTGAGACGTATGTATGTAACATTACCAGGCTCTCCGGTCTCTGCCAAAACCCCCGGGATACCCCCTTCGCATCCCTCGCACAGGGACAGTACCAGTGTCAGGAGCGCTGCGACTCTTAGACACACATTTCAGCCCAATTTAAACCTGACAGCTGAGCCGAAGACTAGGGCAACATATGGGCGGTGTACTAATGGGGAAGAGGTGACCAGTGGGTCGACGACACGGAGGCATCTTTCGAAGTTCCCTTTGTATATAACATTATGGCACTCATAGATTTAGCTGGTTAGCGAGTTAGATTGTATATAGTGGCGAAATTTGGGAGTGGGGTGAAACTGCACGAAGTAAGTGCTTACAAGTACTCCGCAATGACAGAAAATTCTTAGCCAGTGTAGCCAGCGGTGTAGACGTTAAGAAGACTCAAGTCAGGATCGGCGGAACTTTCGCCGCTCAGACCAAAGCTGGCAGATTGAAATTGTCAGTTTCATATATATTTTCTCCAATATTCACCCAGAACGTAAACAGTACGAGGTTTTGTATTATTGCGGTGATTCAATAAGTAAACGATTCAATTATGTGGATTGTGCAGTTCTGTTCTGGTAATCCTCCAGGAACCTTTTCCATTTCTCATCGTACCCATTCCTTTCTGACGCCCTGGTCTCCCTGCCGAAGAAATAAGTCGAGTTGGTTTGTCCAGTTGCAATCGCTTTGAGCTGCTCTAGTCTCCGCACTTCGAGTAACGCATCAGGTGCGTGGACTTCCATCTTCACCAATGAACTTACTCCCATTTCCTGCACCAGAGAATGTGTCACGATTTATATCTGTCAAGCTAGAGCGAGCCCTTCGTTCACGGAGGCTTGTAGAAATTCCTCTGATCCCAGACCAGCACCCTGTTTCTCTGCTTCCGCTTTGTTCAGTTGAGACTGAAGTTCTATAGTTTCGTTGAGCACCTAAATCCAATCCTTCCAGAAGGAAAGAAACTCACTGCCTTCTGATTCCAGAATGGTACGGTGCTTGTGGCCCTCGACACATTAACAAGTGCCTGGGTATCTAGCATTTGTTTGGGGCGCTCTCGCTCTGCTTGGATCTATAGCTGGAGTTGCTCCTCCACCTCACGGTTGAGAGGCTTGAAATTCCATTTCTGACACAAGCAGAGACACACATACAACCATGATCATTGCCTGTGGAAACTCGCTAATGTACCTGGATGGAATCGTCGATACTCTGGTTTGACTTTATGTTAATTTTATTCCGATCTCCGGTAATTTCATCGTATTATCGACTAGTGTGAGACAGTACTTCTATTATCCCGAAGGGCTAAACAACATACCACGAAATGGCCGACAATCGAGCGAATGGTCGATGTCCCGATGTGCTTCACGTTAGTTTGAAAATCATGAACGAAAAGCATGCGTCATAAGAGTTCCGAACGTGGAAAAAAAGAGTTTGAAATTATGGCTAGTACGTTGTCGCTAGTGAATGCTGTAAGGTCTTAAATTTTTGTTGAAGTTTCTTGCATGTCCATTTTCTGAACGCGTACCTACTATGTAAATGGTCTCTACCGATAGTGATCATGAAAACCCTACCTGCAGGGTATAATACAGGGGGATCATGAATCGTAAGCCTAGTTGTAGACAGGTGAGGTTGCGCCCCAGAGATACTCGCCATCCTTCTGTGCCTTTATTGATGATGGTGAAAAGACTCCTTCGGGGAAATATGGCACTCGATGATGGGCTTGGGAGGTTCGCAATCACAGCACCATAACCTGTCTGTCTCAAGTTTCGTATAGCGATGGACATCATGGTATTAGCACATAGTTGCTTGAGTTATAAACACATTGCGAATATATTTCTCATTGTTTAATCAGCGAAAAGATAGAAAAACCAAAAAGAGAACACAAATAAATAAAACAGTAGGTATACTCACTGGAAACAAGAGTAAAAAAAAAAGAGAAAACATTAGCAAAAGAGATCACAAAATTCCCATGTGATCCCATGTCTCTACAAATTTTTTACTTGTATTTGGGGTATGGGTCACTTGCCCCAGTAGACAAAGGCCCAAGTAGCAGAGGGATGGAGACAACAGAACTGATTCTGAGAAGGCTAATGGAACAATAAGGACAAGGGGAAAAGCAGGAAATGTTCAGGACTGAATATATATGGATTCTATGAGGGATAAAGGTCATGAAGCATAAGGAAAAAAGACAAACAGATGTATATATGCACTCACCCAGGGACACCTACCACTTTTGGACTCATGCAGCATGGAGTATTCATAAGAAGTCATAAGGAAAATAAAGGGAATAGAAATAAAAAGATGGGAAAAAAACTATCCAACAAAATCATGCTCCCAAACATCCTGGCAGTACATATGTGAATTACCCATTTGTGCACAAATGCAGAAGTCCACTGCTTCCATCCTAAATTAGTTAAATTCCCTTTTTCACTCATTCACTCTCACATAAGATATAAGATACCTTTCAGATATTTTTCATATAAAGACCATTAGGTTTGTAGGTATTATTTCAGTCTATATACAACATATGTACTAGCTAATTTATTTCTTTTTGCTTTTCTTTCAAGTATTTTTCCCTTTTGTACTAACTAAACAATAAGAAGAATATCACTGCTTTGTTTATAACAATGGATACCAAGATAGTCAAGAGGGTGTGGAATCAAGGGGACTTAGCTTTAACTTATGTATTGCACACTCCTAGATCATCTGTCTGATTTCAGAGCAGAGGTTCAGAGTGATTTAGAGGTTACAAGAGGGAGACTAAGTTGATATTCAAACTGGCAAAAATCTATGGAAGTCTGGAGGTTTATATACATGCAAGAGCTCTTGTAATTCTAAGGGGAACACATAGTCCAAAGATGGGAAGAATAATAGAATTGGACTACAGGTAGGAGAAAGTACATTATAGGAATAATAGAACATAGTAGAAGGTTTGGAGGAGTGATGTAATTAATGATGAAGGTGGTGACATGGAAGTTCATGTGTATCAATGGTAATGTGGGTGATGACTGACAAGATTAAGGGTCAGAGAGATACTAGAGAAATAAAGTTTTTTATGTTGTTTTTTGCTTGAATATGAATAAAATTCGTTTTTTTTTGTTTTTTTTTTTTCTGATAATTGTGGAGCAATGGAAAAGACTACTTTTTATTTTTATGGGGTTAGAACTAAATATTACATGAATAGGAGAGGAGGAAAAAGGTGAGACATGTTTACATGAGGGAATGATGCATACATGACATCATATGGGAAATACTTATTCCATGAACATTGGGGAAGGAAGAAAATGATGAAAGATGATTAAGTATATACTAATAAACCTAAAGCCCAAAAAGTGAACATGTTTTGTAAGGGTGGTGGCTGGCCAGGCTTGTGCCAGTCCTACGATGTACGCGAGCATGACGGGCACTTCAGTTCAGCTAAAGGTGAGTGAAATCTTGAATTACAGCGATTCGAGTCTTTGGACATGATGGGAATTATTAAAAGGATAAAGGAGATGAGTGTCCTATAATTTTGTGCAATAGAGATTGAATTATGGGTGGAAAATGATTTTATTCTTTTTGTATAATGTTCATCTTTAGCGCTGTTAAGCACTCAGGGTGCTAAAGTGTTGGATACCTGTAAAAGGCTTTTGACAGTAAGTAAAGCGGGTTTTTGATAATATTAATAAAGTAAAGTGTTATCCAATCTGACAACCGGTATCAGATATAATAACATTTCACTTATATCAATATTATCATTGTGAGGGGGATCCCAGGTCTCCGGCTTCAAATTACTTCTGCACGGGCACTTCATCTCAGGGGCAAATGCATTGTAAAGGCAATAGATGTCGATGGGGGACAAGGAAAAATGTAAAATAAATCTTGAAAAATAACTTCAATCAGGCCTGAATATTGTATGGAAACAGCCAGCCGTATAGGCTCATCGTCATCAACATCAGTCAAAAATACATGTAAATGTGCATATATGCACTTGTATGCATGCAAAATAGATTGGATTTGCCATGCAACTTCAGAGTAATATTCCCTGACGTGCAGCAAATGGTTTTGATAGTAATAGCTTGTTAACTTCATCATAGAATTTGTCAGAGTCATTATATTTCATAAAATTTGGGATTTTGCTCATTCTCTAACAATGACAAAGGGGGATGATACCATAAGGGCAACTCCTGGTACACCTGTAGAGTATCACACAGAAAGGGGAAATCCTAAGAAGAAAACCTAGGGATCCCTTGCTAGTGAGCCCTCTTGTTAAGTCCAGAGTCAGAGACGTCTTGTCCAGGAGGTCTGGAGTGGTCGAATGATCAATTTCGAGCCAGGGTGCAGAGTTGAGAGGACTTGGCTTCAACTTATGTGTTGTGCCCTCTTGCATCATCTTGTCCTTGTATTTACAGAGTTGCAGAGTGGAGTCTATGGAGTGAGAATGGAGGTAGCGAGGTAAGACTAAATTGATATTTGAACTAGGGAACTAGCTATGAATACATGGAGGTTTAAATACATTCAGAGCATGAGATTAATATAAAGCAGGGTCGTCTGAATGCAGAGGAGTTACTATACTAGGATGCAGGGGTGCTAAATGAGAGATGGAGTCATGTGGAACT
>QFEC01073894.1:0-16002 GCA_003316585.1 Gomphus bonarii | reverse complement strand
ATTCAAGTTAATTCACTCTGAGGAAAGATAGGATAAAGTGAAGTGCTTGTGAGGCAATAACACTTAACTGGAGAGTATCTCTGAACAGGAAAATCAACTGAACAGATCAACCCTAAAGCAGAATGTAACCAACTAGAAAATCAATAGCTAATCTCACCCTGTAGAATCACAAGGATGTCACCCACCCTTGGTGTTAAGCAGGAAAGTCAACTACTTAACTAAGACTAATACAGGAAAATCAACAGATGACTAAGAGAAGTGTCACACAAATCACGTGGATTGATAGGATAGAAGCAGATGCATGTATTGATCATTTAAGGGGCAGTATGTCCTCCTTTTATACCTTATTTACACTAAGGTGAGAACTTCTATTGATTAATGGTCATGGAAGATGGTAGAATATAGTAGAAGGTTATAGAAGGTTCCTAGCCAATTAACTTTCAGTTCCTGACTATGAGTCATTACCTAGCACAGCTTTGATCATGCACAGACCATGTACACTACTTTTATGCCTTATATGTACATTATTATGGTCTATTTACTCAGGCCATGTCAGGCCTTGCATAGCCCCATACCTGTGCTGTAGTAGCTAGCATAGCTCTGAGGCTGTACCATTGTAATTGGCACAGCATTGGAGCTATGTGCTTGGATACCATATGCTGAGATTGAATTTAAGCGCTCATGTAATCCAGTTTGGGAGTATTAGCAAACTCAGCTGAGTTTGTAGGCATTTGTGGATATTTCAGTTGGGCTTTAACAAAATAAAGTAGATTTAGCCTCAAAAAAAATCAGGAAAAATAAGAGAAAAATATCATAAATTCAAGGCTATTGGATACTACATTTACATACCAATAGAATAATATTTATGTCACAATTTTAGTGACAAAAGTCAAAAATAAGTGAATATTGCAAAAGAAATTCAAGGAAAAAGAACTGGCATCATTGGGTGCTATTTAGACTAGGAATAGTAGTAAAGGATCCCCTACAGTGGGTAAATTTGACAAGGAAAAGGAGTTACTTTACTGAGTTATAATAGACTTGAAAGTACATTATAATTACATACTATCTAACTGTCTCCTTCAGGATAATAGCTAGAGGTGTAGTAATCTTCATAGGACCTTATATAATAGAATGAGGATACAAAGTCAAAGGCATCTGATATGATATGAGAGGGAACTCTATATTTGGAAAAGCCAGGTGATAGACCTAGTAGTCAAGCTTGCAAAGTTTTTTTTTTTTGGTTCTTAGAAACAAACCCTTTGCTATAATGATCAGACAGGAGGCATCAAATGAGCTATTTTTCAATCTTTGTGACAGTGATGTCATGAGCGCCTCGTAGAGAGCGGCGATCAGTTGCAATTGTAAAGAGATGACTGACTGGGTGCATACTTAGCTAGAAATTTGACGATAGGACAAGTCCGGTTGTGGCCATGCAGGCAACGGAGATTACTAATACGAATTGAGTTCTCAATTTCAAGCCTGAAGAAGCCTTAGTAGACTGCGTAAACGAGGGTGAGGGTGGCGTTCTTGCCACGTCAAGCCATGTCAATTCATTAATAAACTATGTGAGAAAGCATGACTCACGTCTGTCCTGTTGGGGCGGAAGACAAACTTCCACTATTGGAAGCAGGTGACTTTGGATTCCCGACCTTAGAATTTGCATTGAATGCACGAGTAGTATTCGACGCCAGGGCCCAAGTAAGTCCGCCCATGACATGCGCCATGTATGTGCTATCCTACAATCATGCACCTCGCTGAGCCCAAAGGCTTATGGGTGTAATGATTTACACTCACCTGCCACGTCTCGTTCGCATGACCAAGACTGGTATACCAGCTGCGTCCAATGGGCCCGGGCTCCCCAGCAGTAGCGCCAGCACCGTGATCCTGATACCAAGCTACAGCCAATCTCAGTGAAGAGTAAGACAATATTCGAATCCGACTTGCCTTTTGGACTGGGAAAGCCTTCCTCTGGGTCTGGTACTGTCTGGTCTTCATTCAGTATTTCAGCACATGCGCATGTAATTGAGCTCTATAAACTACCGAAGAAGGTAGAAGGGTCAGCAGAGAGAAGCACTATCACGCCGACTGCGCGAGGATCGCTTTTGAAGTGGTACCTGTGATGCTATTAAAGTGGCCTCATCAAGCCTTTAAACATACTTACATCTCATCCTGGACAGCCCACCGCTGCGGTAGCATACGTGTGCTGGGATGGGAGGAGTTGAGTACAGTTATAGTCTAGAGACATGCGAAACTTAGGAGTGGTTATCGTGGGAAAGGAGAGAAGGAACAGACAGCATTCTGAAGATTTGCGTGGTCACGGAAGTGAGCCCCTGGGTGTCAGATGAGTAGGGAAGGAAAGATTATTACAGCATATTAACCACCTAGCTCATTTTGAAAGAAACTATTATTTCGCAAGGAATCGGAAGCTGCGTGAATGCCAACAAAGTTTCCTCCCAGATCCACCCAACGTTGTAACGCTGCGATGCCTGGATCATCTAGAACTAGTGCAACAGACTATGTAGTGCATAAAGACATTGCCGGGGAAGGTCACAGACCTTGACCAGTGTTATGTAGGAATATTATGGCATCATATTGACTGAGAAATGTATCCGTGAAGAAGGTTTGGTCCTCAGTATTATCGAATTGAATGTTATGGGATACCGATTGTTGCTTGAATGCATTAATTGCTGTTGGGATGGAATCATGTCGGAAGCTTCGAGTGAAAATGTCAACTTATGTGCCAAAGAAATTGGCGGTTTTGCTCACTCGACAGTTCTGGAAAATACTAGAACCTTAGGAGTGCCTGAGGTTAACTGAGATTGCGAGAAGATTGCCAGCAACGAAATAAGAATGGCAAGAAAGGAAAGATGTTGGGTCATGTCAAGGCGTCAAGGCAGACCAACGTGAGTCCCAAAGGGCGATCTAAAAGATTGGAAGCAAAACAGGGGTGAAAGTGGGAGGAAATATTATGGTGCGGTTCACTCGGAGTTGAATTTTCGGTGGCACTGATCAAGGACCGAGGGAAAAGTAACTGTTTGGCTTGAGTAGAGTGGCTCGTTGCAAACAAATGAGGAATTACATAGGAAGCGTGACTAATGTGACACGGCTAACAATGCCGGTCAATATATTGTGTACTTCCTCGAAAAGTAGTCCAATCATTCAGTACTGAGCATCTCAGAAGCCTACCAAGCATTAGTCCAAAATCTAGTGGCATGGGTAGGTAGATAGGCACAATGCAAGTATGTTGAAGCTAACGCCATGTCCACTTTAGCTCACTGGACCAAGCCAAACCACCTGAACCAAGGGTGTGTGTGCATGCACTTACCAGCCATGCCGAGATGTCATGCATTGAGAAGGGAGTGATGTCAGGGTTTGGTTGATAATTTTCCTATTTGCATTCACATCTTGATTATGTAATAAGCACTGGGGTAGGGCATAGGATTGTGACTTGTGTGACGGTGACTCTTCAGCTTGATCTCTGAGGATTACTACTACACCAGGTAGGCTTTCTGTGTATTTGTTGCTAGTAAACTGTGTATAAACTGAGGATTAGTGCTACACCAGGTGGATTATCCCTTATCAGTTCATAAATATTGGAGTATCTTGTTGTTGTGACCTTGTCAATAGTGTTGCCCTTACAACTAATCTAGTATATAATATGTATGTAAATTAGTAGTTCAGTAGTCAGACAATTGACTAAGATTATCCCAAGGCTTTTGTCAGACCTCACCCTCAGAATTTGGGGAATATATGGGATCTGGAATGTGCAGTACATAAGCTGAAGCCAAGCCCTACTCTGAACCTTGCCCAAAGTTACAACCCCACCCAAGATTTATGCAAGAACCTGACCTCTGCCCATTCTGAACACCCAACAGTTAATGTAAATACAATAACCCCAGTAGACACAGATGCAGTAGGTATTCTAGCAACACATAATATATATTATGCAAATGTCATATTTGTCACACTTTGTGACAGATCACTGGCACCGATCCTATGCCGTACGAGATAGTGTGACTGTTTATAAGTGAGGCATCGATCCATATCCGAAGTCAAACTTTAAACATATATCACATAAGATCCAATGACTGGACGATGATCAGATCGTGCTGTAAGCAGAGATTGATATATAAGCTCTTGATTCAAACAGTCAAAAAGCCTACCTTCTAGTCGCCTCATTTGTTGATCATTCAAAGTACGGTAGGACAGACAAATAACGTCACCTTTACGGTGCGCTGCATTTTGGGTGGGTGGAGGTTCAGCATGGGCAGTAGTAGGGCTAGCTGATGGAAGTGAAGAACGGTGATCACGAGATTTGAAATTGAAAAACCACCGCTTTGGGGCTGCTCGCTGGACTAGTGCCGCTGTAGATGAGGTAGAATCCAAATTATCTCCAGACAAAGGGCCAGGTAGTTGATCACTTCCGACACGTCGAGGAGACGACAATAATCCAATAGGACGAGATGCAACGGGCAATGAGAATCGACGCAGTACTCGGCTTCCTGCCATGGCAGACGCGGGGTGTGAACGACGATCATCAACGCTCGGTTGGGGTGCGATGTTCGGTGTAGAACTGCTTGAAAGAAGTTCTAGTGACTTGGATTGAAACAATCCTGGCAAGGCTGTCATAGGCGCAGCATTTGCTGATTGGACCTCATACGGGCCTGGGAGTCCTTGTGAATCAGGGTCGGTCTGTGTTGAATCTGGTCTGGTTCGAGAGCGAAATGCTTGACTGAAAAGCTGTCCAACACGGTTAGCCCGTCCTCGGGAGCGACTGGGCCCTGTCTCAGGTTCAGATTCCGGTTCAGGCACTGGATCTTCTGTTGGCATTACTGTGGTCTTCCATAAAATTCTGTCACACCTCATGTTGGAATGCCCGAATCAAAGAGAGTTCGAGGAATTGAGTATCCACCACTTACCAGCTTGGCACTCGCTGTTTGCTGGACGAATCATAAACACCCTTTTCAAGTTCAGAAGACGAAGCTTCGACTTCAGGACTTGGATGCGCAACCGTTGTCTTCGCGGAGACAGCTCGCCTCAGAATAGGGAAATTAGGGCCAGTCGTAGAAGGACTTGAAATCGTTCTGGTTCCATGCAATAACTCGACAGACGACACTGGCATGCCCATCCTTGAGGCAGAAGTCCCTCTCCTATTTCTTCGTCCAGATGACAAGTTGGTTCCTTGTGGGTCATGAGATGTATTAAGGAAGGCAACTAGTGCAGCTTTTGCCTTGAGTGCTGCAAGCGACACTAATTTTGGAGTATGATGCAAAGATTTATTCCTCCCAATATGCGAGCTGATCAAGGAGTGCTCGTGGTCACTACCGTCCTCCGTTGCATTTATTCGGTTATTTGAGTGATTTAGAGTCCAGGCTGAGGATGGCAAACTAATAATATCCCCCGTCTCATCGTCCTCTTCCTCTTCACGCTGCGTCTCACTGGGTTCAGGTTCGTAATCTTTTTCTCCCAGTGCGCCTAATTTGCCCTTGGGGTGTTGATAGGCATGGGTAGATCGGCGGTTTTCGCGTTGTTTTAGGCGCAATAGATCATATTTAAATCTGACATATATGTAAGCTTTCCCACGATAAAAACTCGGAACCATCTCACGTGGGAGGGAAGCTGATAGTGGCCTCGTGTAAACCCACAAATGTAGGATCACCATCTTTTATAAGTTTGGTAAGTTGATCAAAGGCCAAAGCTTGAGAGTATTCTGTACGAGTTATATTAGTCTTTCTATACTATAACCTAGAGCAATAAGACATTCATCGAAGGCTCACACAAACCTTTTCGAGAGAGGAGCCAATCAGCATGAAGTCGCGAAATATCCAGACGAAAATTGAGATCTCCAAAGATCCATGTATGGTCAAATCTGTCTGTGAGATCTGGAAACATGCTCGATTAAGTACTTCTAATCAATGCAATGTAGACCGACCTTCGGCAAAGTTACGAGGATCGTCGGGTAGCAGAAAGGAGTCTAATGACAACTCGGCCTATGCAATATCAGATCAAAATAAACCAATACTGTCAGAAGAGAGAATACCTTTATCTTGGCAAGATTGGCCACACGCAAAGGGACTTTGTCCTCGTGGGCTAACAGAAAGTGATCAGAAAAAAGTCAGGGTCAACAGGTAAGAGAATTCACAACCAGCGAGATGTGCGTTGATAAAGAGGAGTGTGGTTCCATGAAATTTCATAGATACACCTACTCCACCTTTATTTCCCAACCGTCCTCCCATGAGGCCTGCTGGCACGGCACCTAAAGTCAGGTGTCTCAAACTCAAAATGTGTCAAAATAGTCTTAGAACAAGTTATCACCAGTTGAATATCCTATTGAAATGGAAATGTTATAGGTAAGCTGAGGAACTACAACAGGACATACCTCGTACAAGTGGCCGTACGTCTCTATGAACATATATTGCTGTATAGATGCCCATTAGTCGTTCTTTAACTAGTAACTCGTATGGCCCGGTCCTTGCTTGTGCCTCAGGGGTGGAACACGAGTCAGTCGTTATCTCAGAAATAGTGGACTGCCAATTGACATCGAGAGTAGTTGATCGATAGGAATTCATGTTTGACGTTACTGGTTTCCGGATAATATTACTAGTTGTATGTGCATTGCCATGGTTGTCGGCATGACCCATGCTCGATTCTCCTGGATATGTGATAGTTGTAGTGACGACAGGTTTAACATCGTGGAGCGAACCGACTCCATTAACAAACCAGTCTTCCAATACGGCACTCCAGCCGGAGGTTAGCGCTGGATTATGTACTTGATGATCATCGGCAGCATGATCAGGACGAGGATTATCAGATGCATGTTCGTGCTTGAGATGTTTGGAGAGTAGTGATTTGGTGTGACGTAATATATGCTTCTCTTTTGACCTATCCCTGTCTCTGTCTTTCTCCTCGAGGTCCTTGTGTTTCTCTCTCTCTCTCTCTTTAGCATCCCAGTGTTTAAAATTTGCAGCCAAACCCATGGGTATTCCAGAAAGAGTAGGGCATTCTTGACCACCTACCACGACGATATGGTATGGATGGCTGTCTTCCAAGGATAAACCAGGTATGGCCATTCTGTCGCTGTCATTAACGAGTAACCTTGGGGTATATGATGGTACAGAGCCCAAAATTTCTTCCAAATTTCCCTAGGTCTTTCCTTCAGCTTATACAGAACTATAATGTATCTGTTTAAAACGCACCTTGGGTAAAGAGTCGTGCATGTTCCATGTTATCATGCGAATTTTGATAAATTCCGGGTTGGGGGATGAGGGAGATATTATAGCACTAGGAGAAACCTTGGGTGAAGGTGGGAAGAGTGCTTGCAAACGAGCAATCACGCCTGCATGTCCCAACTGTTGACTGCGGCTAGGACTTGAAGGTGCAACAGCATGCCCAAAGCTTGCATCAGGCTTGGATGTCTTCACTTTAAGTAAGGAAGAATCACGGTTTGTAATGGCTTGCGTGGACAGGAGGGAGACCATTGCCCACCTCCTTTAAGCCCGTTGCGGGCAATGTGGCGTGTTCAGATTTTGTGCAGTACTGGGTTACATACTCTCTTAGAGTTCAATCGGCCACTGCCGATCGCGAGAAAATACTTGATCTGGTCCCAAGCTCATACTTTCCTGGTATCAGCTGCTTTTGTAGGGCTTTGATAATAGTAGTAAGACTTCACTATCATAAAATTGTAAAAAATGACGTGGCAGGTATGCGGACGAATGGTGGCCTCCAGTTTCAGCCACGTATGCGTAGATGTATACAGAACATTCAAGTATTCGCTATCTTATACTTTACCTCCAAGGAATTGGGGATTGATATCTTGAACACAGGTGAGAAAGGCTGCTCTGAATTTCTTTCTTAATCTCTGAACAAAGAAACCACAAGGTAGCGTCTTCCAGATCCTCGTTGCGCCGACCGCCGGCAAGTTGCCTTCTCATGGAACGTTTTGCATTTGGTTTTATACCTCTTAACATTCGGGGACCTCGGTTTGCCCTTATATTTGTTCACTACTCGGTCGACCACTTTGATGACACCAACGATGGTATCTCAGAACACTCTGTTGTGGAGGCTTGGTTTGGTATTCTGTTCTAATAATCTATTTCTTTGTAGAACACAAGGTACACAAGATTCCTGGCGGTATGCAGTGTTTTTGGTTTGCAGGAGCTATATCTGTTGAAGGACATGTCATATATTCGAGCATACGCAAAGTATAGCTTTTGCGAGTGGTTCTTGATCTTCTCGGATACCTGGTTCGATTTGATAGCTACTAATTCCTTTTTTTCCCTTAAGGTGAATTCAAAAGTGCTATTGGTCTATATAAAAACTAGACGTAACTTCTTTCTCTAGATTTCCGTGTCTCTCCCTGGTTCTACTAAGGCTGCCACGTCAATAACGTCCATGATAAAGTAGTAATTGTTTTAATTGTCTCATCCCCTTCGTCCTTTGATCGATTATGTATAGTTGAAAAATGTTTTCGATATAGTTCGTCGATGATTACGGATATCCATCCATCCATCTTGAAATCCCCATCCCATTGACCAGAAACTTCAAGTCTCTTCAAACACCATTGGGCGGTATATGTCAACCATGAAAGCCTTTCGTGGAACTGCTGGCTCTTAGCAGAAAGTAGGCTCTTTTTTGACAGATGTTTTTCTATGCATGTTTTCTCGTAACTTGTCATATAGATAATTCTTATATCTGTACGTTAGCTTACATGTCAATATTTACCGCTCTTCTTCCATCACTCTTCTACTTCTCGGTGTGGCAGTTATCCCTTTCGGGTCAGGAAATAGCACTGTTCTCGAATTTGTCGCCCATTTTAGCATTACATCTGTTCACTCGTAATCGACAAACGTGGCTAGAAATTATTTCTGTCCTTGGACTCTTGGCGTACAAAATCAGAGATCCACTGCTGCGACTTTTCACGGTTTACACATGCTAACGTCTCTCTCCTCAGAGTCATCGAATGGAGCAACCCACAAGAGGCTGGAAGACATGAGATAAAGTAAGTCGTGTTCGAGGACCTGCGACTGTTTGTTGATTCTTTCAATGCAAGTACTTGCTCCTAGTTTGGTTGTTTCATCTCTATCCAAGCTTGTTAACTACTCAGTTAATGTAAGCATACCTATCCATTCTGATTATATTTTCACGCTCTGTCTGTCTAAACCCAATCTGGCCGATTGTGGATGGTCAATCGGGAGGCTGGAATAAACTCGGGATCCTTTTAGCAGTCCTCGCAATCCAAGATTATGCCACGCGTGACCAGTTTAATGGAGCTTCTGGGAACCAGAATGCTACTACAACGTCATCGGAAAAACTCACTATTGTTTCGTCAAATGCCATTTAGTATGATACATTGTTGGGGTACTGGTCATTGGCCTCTGCGAGCCTGAGTAGTCTAATCTTCTCCTGCACTGTCTCCTTACCCACCGATGCTACCTGAAAATCATATCCCGTAGAAGATAAATTTCAAACTTGGCTAGTCGTGTACCTCCTGGACTTTGCAAATGTCTGGACAGTGGCGTACGCCTTTGCTCCTGCAGGTTGACTTAGAGAACCAACAGACATGTGAGTACTTTGTTCTTTATTCAAGGGTTTTGATTAACCTCTCCTCACGGTCCAGATAATGTTATTGGGTATAGAACTGATTCCTCCATAGAGATCTTCTTTAGCTTTACCATGTTTTTCATCATCTTTTGTAGAGTCTACTTCCCGCCTTCAAGTGGATTTTCTGCTGAGTCTGCTAGTTTCTTAGCCACTACAAGTTTATTCCCCATAGCAGCACCAAGAGAGACTGATCACCGCGGAGATATGAACCGTCCATTTCGATATAGATGATGTGGGACAAGAATCTCAATAAAGAATGCGTGACCTCATACAGTCAGTCACTTTCGCACTTTCATAGCCGATCAATGTTCATCTAGTACCGAAGGGGCATGCAGCTCGATATGGTGGGCTTGTTGGAATCCGATTTACACGCAAGTCCATGTGTGATCTGTGTGATCTGTCTGACCTCCGACGTATACAGCGAATTGTGTTTGGAAATCCGGATCTGTAACTAGATCATGGTAAAAGGCAACAGCAGCGTAATTCGGCCTACATAGTACTCGTGTTATTTTAGAAGACCTCGGTTATGTGAGAGGATTTCTGACCGGTTTTTTCTGATGTTGGTGGTTTTAATCTGTCGACATTGGTCCTAGTCTGAACTCTAATACATGGAGTGCAGCCCTCCTGTTAAAGGAATATCTCACAGGATTGGTTTGCAATCAGGTGCTAGTTTCCGATTTTGTCGTCCACCAATCATCTACTTCCGTTGCCGTATGGAGAACTTCCACCCGCGATATGGGCTGCTCTATATGTTTGGGGACAAATGTCAGTTGCCTCGCATAACGGACAAGGTAAATCTGCTGCACTGCTGCACTACTAATACCCATTCCTTTAACGTTAGTCCCATGCAGAGGGAGACGCACTAGACCGTGAACTTCAAAGTATGGAACCTGTACAGATCCTCCAATATTCTTGGGTTACGTCGTGATTGACACTTGACTCTCCACTCGAGGAAAAATCTGATTCGAGTTTCCAACCATTTATGACCCGACGTATGTTGTCTTTTTCCTCCTCACAATCTGTACGGTTTGGGTTGCTATATATAGTAAAAACGAAGTAGGATTCAAGTTAACCGCCATAGGTGTGAATATATCCTATACTAGGGGCTTCGCTGGGTGGCATATCCTAGAGTCTCGCAATCTACTATGACTGGCACGGTAATATAGGACACTTCGATGCATGATCAATTATATCGTGAAGATTTGCCCTCATTAATGTATGTAACTGAACGAGTATTTGTTACGCATCTAACCCCGTTACCACACTTGGACATGCTCAATCCAGGGGGCAAGCGAGGGCGTTTCTATCATGTTCATCCATGGCCACTTTACCATAGGCTACCTGATAACGCAGTCGTCTGAAAAGAACACTCACTAATACCCGTAGTTCGAAGTCGTTATTCCACTATCTCCTTTGACTTTATCATCGTTAGAGGTGCTCTCAAAGTCATCCTCTGAATTACCTCCATCGTCAGAGATAATGCTTGTTTCTTGTAGTGGTGTATCTTGGTTATCCTCACCACTCTCTGCCTCGGATGTGACATCACTGTCGTTATCGTCATCGTCATAAAAGTCATCGAGATTTGTCCAATTCCCTTGTCGGGTGAACGAGCCGACAGGGGATGATGTACCTCCTGGGGTAAGAACTACCGGTATCATAACACGTGATGGAAGGGCAATGTTCTGGAGTGCGCGTTGGACATTCGCTTGGGCAGGAGCGGTGTCATCCTGTACATTTCTCAGTCAATGGAAGTAGCTTAGTGGTGTTAAGCTCACAGTTGTGTCCCTTAAAGACGAGTCAGTTCCTGCTTCTAACCAATCTGGTAGGTGTCGATCACCACGGAGTTCTTTTCCCAGTAGGAGGCTGATGGATCCAAGGAAATGATGTGTTGCTATTTAAAAAAACAAATATTAACGGATATTCTAGCATCCAGTACTCACTTACCAATGGATGATTGCTTGTCTGGGGACTCGGCCTTTCCCTCAAACAAAATAATCTTGACCTGTTCTCGTCGTAGCACAACGCTACCTCTCTCGGCACCGAAGTCGCCATCCTCAGTGGCGCCATGACACAACACAGGAGCAATGCCAGTCAACAGAGAACCGAGAGTCCTTGCCCGGTCACGTACATCATAGTCTAGGTCATAGCGAGCCAATGAGAAGACATAACGAAATAAAGGGCTTAGGACGTAGTGCATTGGATTCAGAACGAGAAGTTTAGCCGCCAACGTCATAGCTTGGAGTTTAACAACAGACGCCTTTTAGGAAAAACGTCAGCTCAGCCACACCACAACAAATGACGCTTGCCTCTCGTGGAAATTTTTTCGCTACTCGGCGCAACGTGTCAGGAGCCCAGTCCGCTACTCCCTCAATGCTGGTTGTAGAATTTAGTGAACCCTCTGTCTGTCTTGCATACTGCCCAACGAGCCACAGAATACACGCTCGGGCACTCGGATGTTGCACCTCGTCGAATTTGAACGCCAGGCGTGAGATGACGTGCAACGGCGCTTTGGAAGAAGAAGGGGTGCCAAACATTAATGGTGTGTGGTTCGAGAGCTGGGATTGTACTAGAGATTTTAGTACCAGAATGGCATTGCTCACTACGACGTCTTCAAATTGTTCAATTAGTCGATGGAAAGAGATACACTAGGAAATAGTACCATGATCATTCTGGATGAAGTTCATCAGTGTCACAAGACACTGTTGATTAGAGTCTGGGACGGCACGAGCACAACGACCTATTGCGTGGATTGAATCTGCTACAAGGAGATCATCTGCATCTGCGGCATAGTCCTTGGAATACCAATTTCAGCAATGATACTATTAATGAGGGTGTCGGACTGACTGTAAACTCGCGGATAAGCACTTGAACATTATCAGGAGCAATTAACGACAGTAAGATCTTCATCTTGGCTCGCTTCGTCTGAGGAAGGTCGCACGATCGGATGAAGAAGCGAGTGTACAGCTGTGCAAAGTGGCTCTAGGGTCCAATACATTTTAGGAGTGTTTCACAACAACGGGTATGCTAGACTCACGGGTGAGTCTTGTGCGATAAATACTAAGTAGGCAAGTACAACGCGTTCCACTTCCGGAAAGGGTCCTGCATGGGTAAGACGTAACAGTGGAGGGATAATCATGGAAAGACGACGTTTTCCGGCAAGAGAATAGTGCAATTTGCAAGCGGACAAGACCACCTAGGTAATGGTATGTTACCAACAAAACAGTACATATGATACCAAAAAGCGTACAGCAGGATTACGACTTTGGAACAGTGGTTCAGAGCTAGAGAGAAGTAGCTGCACGTCGGGATCGATACCTTCCGTGTCACCATGTTCTTCCTGTAAGTGAGACGGTCAAAACGAGAAGTCACTTGTTAAACAAGTTGTATACCTCGGTGTAGGGTGGTTTAGTTAGCATGTGTCTAGCATAGCGCAATAAGAGATCCATCAGAGACACTTGACCCCATTCGTCTGCGTCGACGAGAATACGACACAAGCGTCTGTAGTGGGTATGTAAAAGATCCAGTCGATGTGGACAAACCGCGGTGAATGCAACAGCAACACAACCGACTGAAACAGGAGAACGGTCCCCTAATAAAGATAGCAGAACTGGTTCAAGAGAGGTGAGGTGAGAAGCATCTAGGCTACACAGTCAACGCAGATTTTGAGCCATCAACTTGGACGAGAGAGTAATGCCCACCTGTAAAGCTTGGGAATGGCGAGGGCTGCCGCTTTACGAACATACGGGCTAGGATCGGCAGCACATTTCTTTATGCCTAGGGCAACGATGGAGCCCACCATGGGGACTTTGATTCCTGAGAGCACTCTCAGAGCCATGGCTCGAATCAACGGGTTAGGATCCGTCAGGTCCTTTTGAAACGTATTTATAGACAGTAAAGCGAGGTCTGGTTCGTGCTCAGCGTATCGAAGGAGATATATGTACACTAGTTTCCTGATTTCGAGGTTGAGAGACGCGACGTTCTTCACCACTTGGGCAAAAAATTCAGAGACATTACGACCCTTGGAAATCATCTACATAAAATGGTGAGTGAGGGTTACGGTGCTGAAGAGCAACTGACAGCTATCAGTCTTTTCATGGCTTCAAGCTTTTCTCGATCGTGACTGCTGTCCAGCTGAGTCCGGATGTTCTTCACCTTCTCTTCTGCTGTATCAAAGAACGACGCCCCCGAGGACTTTCCAATGGCCAAGTCACGCGTATGCTCCGAAAATGACTCCTGTAGTCGCATCCCTAATCGCGACGCATTTTCTTGGAGTGCGTTGAAAGACATGATTGATAGTAGCCAAGGATAAACTTAGCTGCAGCGGCAAGACCGCGCCGAACGGCTTATGACGCGCACTGGTAGTACTCACGGAGCACCGCAACCTGTTGAGTGCTGCCAATGCACGTTGCGAGCCTTACATTCGTCCCCAGAGGGGATCCCTCGCAGACGCAGACCGCAGCACCCCAAGGGCCCCAACATTCGAACACATCCTTCTTCACGGTTTGATTTACATTTCAGTCAGTCATCTTAACTTCTGACATTATGGTACCAGTTCCTCATTGCCCTCCTCATCCTCGTGTTTGCTTCTGGGGCATTGGTGCTAAGGGCAGTCCTCATAAGGCGCCGGTACCGTAGACGCGTACAGGAAGCGGTACAGCAAGCCATTGATGCTGGTATACTGCCGAACACTCCCATCATTCAGCACAAGCCTGAACTGTACGAAGTTTGTGCTCGAGCTGCAGGAGCTGATATGGACTGGCATGCCATCATGGTACGTCCCCAGTATGCTGGTTGGCAGAATAGCTGATAGCCTGCTAGCCCATCTGTGCCACCAACGTGAGAATGTCAGAGCACATTCGAGGTAGCAGCAAACCTAAACCGATTGCGCTCAATCGCTCGATACGAGGACGACTCCGAGAACGGTTAGGTCGTCATTCCCCTCCTGCTCCTGCTCCAGCTCCTGATACATCTATCAATGATACCAACTCCGATGAGCCCTCCACTGTGCAAGTGGCTGTACTCATCGCAATGCCCTCGGAACATTCCAGTATTCCTTTGTCAGACCCTGCACTACGTCCCGGCTCATCTAAAGGCGAGCCGCGAGACTTGTCCACTAACATCATTGACGAGGCAGTCCCAGACGTTCTATTCGGAGTATCCACCTTTGCCGTAATTTCAGAAGAGACCGATCCATGATTAACCCTGTCCCAGATTGTACATCCCCAGCTGTACTCAATGGATCACTTACCACTTTAACGACCCAATGTCTGAAGTTTATGTAACTATATCAGATAATCCAACAAGCCAACAATCCATCTTACAATCGGCAAATACCAATGACTAATTATAACAAGGAGAGAGCAAGTGGTAATGAAGAGTAAGATATATGACATAAACAAGATAGTCACTAAGAACCAGCTCAGTGAGCATTAATGGTTGTGAATTTGTGATCAAGATCTATTTGGCCAAAGATTTGGGTGGAGCCAATTAGCTAATTACTTTAGTATTGTTGTAATGGTAACTCTTCCACCCGGTCTTCCATGTCTCAATGCTTGAACCTGCTACTCCTAATGTCATACCAAACTGAGTTCAGGATCCTCCTCCACCTGTCAAAATTGATGGTGAAATTGAGTATGAGATAGCTGAAATTCTTGATTCAAAAGTAGACCGATGCTGAAGACCCTGTAACCTCCTTTACCTGGTCTGATGGGCTGGTTATGAAGGCACCGATGAAGAGACATCATGAATACTCACTACTAAACTCAGTCATATGCCTGAGATCATCGCCAAATTTCACTCTGCCTACCCTGCTAAGCCAGGACATGGTCCCCTTGATATGATTTAATTTTCTTCTATCTGTTTTACTCATGGTCTATTTTCTTAGCTATCTATGGTCATTCTATGTACAAGCTTCCTAAACTACTCTGTATACCCCACATCTCTCTCAACCTTTTTCATTCTTCTTACCAAGTCACATTCACCCAAGCCGAGACCTACCCAAACCTCAGCCCATCTCACTTGTCTTTTTCAGACCTTTCTCTTAGTTCCTTTACTATTTCTCTCATGCTTCACGCACCTCACCCAATCCCAATCCCAATCCCAATCCCAATCCCAATCCTGAACCTGAGCCAAGCCATGCAACCTGGACACTTGCCAGCTGGTTAACCAACCCAGCTAGCAGCTCAACAGCTTGAGCTTGCTGCTCCACAGCCCCCACCTGCCTCTTGTAGAGGTGAATAAACACCTCAAAAGAGAGGGCGAGCCCACCTAAGAATGAGCCTACCCTCTCCAGCACCTCCACAGTTGCCAGCCCCATGCTCAGCCTCATTCCTGCTGGCCTCTTCACCTTGGGCTTCTCCCTCTCGCTGGCTGCTTCATTGGAATCTTCAATAATGCTTTGGC
>QFEC01073890.1:0-15871 GCA_003316585.1 Gomphus bonarii | reverse complement strand
AATTTTCAGAACTTTTGCTGATGTTATTCCTTCACAAAATATCAATCTTTCTAAAACGCACAAACATTGGGACAGTTTTTTGACCCACTGTATCAAATGTACCAGTAGTATAGCAGTCTTCAATAATTGTACACTCAATTACTGTGTTCAGTGCTTTGCTGCATTCTTAATCCAGGAGCCCTTCAAACTCATCATTCAAGTTCTGAAACATTTCAGATAGGTTGTCAATTATATTTTGACATTTCTCACAGAGTTTCAAGTTCAGGGATACATAGTTCCAATTTCTACAACTTTTATGATCCACCCAGATTATTGCACTATCTTCTCAGTACTGGCACTAAAGTGCCATATCAACAAGGCTACATCAGAATAAAACAGTTGTAGCAATGATATTTTCATAGTTATTTAGAGTAGTATAGATACTCCTAAATTACTATCATTCACCGCACACAAATCCATATTAAATCACAATTTATAACAATTATGATGTTGTCGGGAATGTTTGGTTGACGAAATGTTAGTGGGACTACATGATTTTCTGACACTGGAAGGAAGACTGGTGAAACATACCCTTGTTGAATTTATCGGTGAAGCTGATCAAGGACCTAGGAATGTAACTGTTTAGATGAGGATGACAAGTGTGACAAGTGTGGCAAGACAATGCCGGTCGATTTATTCCTTTGATATGTTAATTCATTTTTCCACCACCCACAAATACCCTCCCGTGTAAACAAGAAAGGACAAATCGAGATTATTGACACGTTCTCAACTCTGCACATTCCCCAATAACATCTTCCTGTTTGTGAACTCTCGTTTATGAAGACGGACACAAAAGATCCCTTGTCGGCACAGCCACCTTGACTTATGACTAACCAGATGCCAACAGAATCTTGCCGATTCGCCCCTCGTGCTACGGGGAGTAATCCCAACAAACTGACCGTGTATCGTGTGCGTGGCCCATGACCAGGTGTGTGACTGTCAATGATATGTTTATGATACTTGACGTCTGATGAACTATTATAGGATCATACAGCAGCATATTTAGATCTATAAAAATAACCGCGATTCATTGACAGCTAGTCCCACGATTTTTCCCACAAACCCTTAATTATATCCTTACTTCCAGAGGATCAGGAAAACACCAATCTCCGAAAACATCAACTTAAGCAAGAACCGTTATTCGCTCAGCTATTTACCTAGCCGAAATCTTCTCGGAGACATGACTATCATGGACATGTCGATATTGATTTCTCGTTCTCGTTTTGTTCAGGTGCCCACTCTAATTACATCACGTTTATATACGTCGCATGCCTCCAACGTCTATCGGCATGAAGTCCGTTTATTAGCGGTACCCTTCGGTACTGAAAATGGGTTTTGTTGCAATTTAAGCGAATGTGATCAGATTCGAGGGCCATTGCAGATTCCAACGTTGTATACACACCTAGGGCTTCTCAGATCAAGCCATTGTTTACCGTAAGGTTTGCATCCAGTTTTGAGTATTGAAGTTTTCACTTACCATTAGTGTTTCGTCACTCCGGTAATAGACTCCGGTATATATTTAGCTAAGACGCTTGTTGGAGTCCGCAGGATCTCTGCTCGTTCGTGTGATTACGCGGCCGCACGCGTAGAACAGTGATGGATGTTATTGCATGATTTCGTTCCTTGACTCGTGACTAGTTCTGTCGTCGTCTAAGTAGTGGGACAACTTACACGGCGACAGACTGGTTACGACTCTACTTCGTTTAGAGCTTCTTAGACAGGATCTGATGGGCAAACTCGGTTTGGCATCAATCTGCCAGTCACAGGACGGTAAAAGGCGCTGTTGTGAGAGTCCATAAGTTCCACCGGTGCTTAACACTGATAGCTGAAATCAACACAGGCTATACGTTAGTGAATCCTAATTATGCCAGCCGCACAGGTCAGGTCGAAGTTATTCTTCCTTTCCCGTTCCGTAGGAGTGTTGAGTTCAAACCTTAGATGTAAATTCAAGCGTCGATCTGTCAGAAATCCGTAGTCAAACCGCAATACTAGGTATATCTTCCGGAAATATCTATATATCAGAGGTGCCACCTATTCAAGATGCAGGGCGCAATGTAAGCCTTATTTCGAACACCGGACTACTTCGACATCAATTAATATAGGGTATACAACGAACTATGTGGATGCTTTAATTATTTTCTGATGCAGGGCGATGGTGCACAGTTCCTGACATATCATTCATCATGATTTTTCAAACGTGCATAAGCCTGAATATACTCCAGGAATAACATTTCCCAGGCAGAGGTGCCCTTGGTGTACGTCTGACAGCTCGGTGACCCACATTCTCCTGGCCTTGAGAGCTAATGTTGTCCCTTTTTTGCCTTAAAGATGTCATCCGATCCCATGACAATCGATATCGTCTTCTCACATCTGCACAAATGTAGAAAATCTGCTGTGTAGAAATCGGATCAATTGTCTTATGCACCCCATAAATCAACAACTCATGTTCATCTACCGGAATTCTAACAGAAGATATGGTTGTCGAGCATTACTGACCCGACGATACAGATATGACATATCGTGAGTGTTGTTTAGAGAATTCCCTAGTCTATCGGCCTCTGAAGATATAAAGCGTGTAGACGTCTTTTTTATGTTGTCCATCGCCTCGCTACTTAATATTTCAATCTACATCCACCAGCCCTTATCACTTGAACCCAGAGTCTATTTTATATCATGTCCAAGTTACCTCTTGCAGCTCGCAAATCCAGTAAGTCTTTAACGATACCTACACTATGTATGACATTATATTTACACTCCCATTAGTCCGTGACGACTTCGACCCCTATGTTCCCACATTCGAAAAAGACATGGAGGCACTTCTAGGCGTCAAGTGGACGTTGGAGATGCCTTGGCAAGAATGCCTTGACACAGCCCTCGATAACAGCGGCTTCAAGAAAAACCCTGGTAAATTCGCTGCCAACTACTTTCAGGTAATTTCTTTTTATAAAGACATATGAATGACCACTTAGTTCCCTGTCTTTTCCTAAGGCTGCAGTTACCCAGCTCAAGAACATTACAAAAGACGGAAAGGACGACATGATCATTGAAGCCATCAATGAAGCCGCCGAGAAACACATCGTCAGTCTCTCGTCTCATTCAGCTGCTACTCTTCCCAAAATGACTAATTTTGATGTTGGAAAATTTTGCAGATGACGATTATCCTAGACGACGAAATGCGTGGGTTTTCCGACTGCAGATTCGTTGATGGAAAATTATGCCTTGTCTTCAAGCTGAAAGACTACTTTGGGTCTAACATCACTGAAACATTTAAAAACCTTATCTCGCTTTTGTAGTCTCATATTTTCTGTGTTTACATTTGTATCTCCGATAAGGAGACATGGCTATCTCTCGCATCTTCCAGGAAATGTTGAAATTGTTGAAATCAAGGTTGCAGAATAAATATTTCTGTTTATTGTGCATACTTTTCGCTGGAGATGAAAACGTTCGTGTCATCATTTAAATCTAGCGACGCCCCTTGGCAGGAGACTCGGAGGGATAATGCTGTGATGATCCCAGGCAGGAAGATCAGAAGCGGTCTCTCAGACTAAGTGGGGTGAAGTGCGAGAGTTTGATCGGCATTTCTCAATGGTATTCATAGTTATCCAGAAGCTAGAGGTTGTTGGATATGAGTGAAAGTGGACGAACTGAACAAGATGGTAAAATGACTGTACACTCCACTGTAAGGCTTACAACATCGGACAATAAGCCTCGAATCTTTGTCAGTTGCCAGTTAATCTAGACTTGAAGAACTTGTAATACGGCAGACTCTAGTCTGACGAATTTTGATTATATTTTCCATGCCATAGAGGGTACATGAAGTCCTATTGGTCAGCGTCTGATAGCCCAGTGTTTCAAACTCTCCTAGCCTTGGGAGTACCGCTCTTTTTCGGTTTCAAGATGTCATCAGGCGCCATGACGATCAATATCGTCTTCTCCCATCTTTATGAATGTAGACGATCTGCCGTGCAGGACAGAGAGTTAATGGTTCCTGTATGCATCCCGCCAATCAGCAGGCTAAGCTCATGAGCCTTTAACTACAGGAACACCCGTAAAAAAAAGATCATCATGTATAATCCGTCGGTAGTGAGTTGACATATCGTGAGTGATATTCTATAGGCTATTCCTTCATCTCTTTGCCTCTGTGGTATATATAACGAATGAATACGTACCTCTTTCTGATCAGGTTGTCCATCAACCTACTCCTTGGTTTTTGAAAAAAATCATTCCATCCTTATCACTCGAGTTCAGACTCTAATCTTTGTCATGTCCAAGCTACCTCTTGCAGCTCGCAAATCCAGTGAGTCTCTACACTCACATCCCTGCGCTGTCTGCTTATACCCACTGCCCATTAGTCCGTGACGAGTTCGATCCCTATATCCCCAAGTTTGAAAAAGAAATGGAGGCCCTTCTAGGCGTCAAGTGGACGTTAGAGATGCCATGGCAAGAATGTCTCGACACAGCTTTTGACAGCAGCGGCTTCAAGCAAAACCCCGGTAAATTCGCGGCCAACTACTTTGAGGCGAATAATTTTCTATAATGTGCATCTGAATGTCCACTCAGTTCCCTGCCCGTTCTGTAGTCCGCGGTTACTCAGCTCAAGACCATTACAAATGAAGGCAAGGATGACATGGTCGTTGAAGCCATCAATGAAGCTGCAGAAAAACACATCGTCGGTGTCTTGTTTTCTGATCCAAGTTCCTCAAGGCGACTAAAACTAATGTTGCCGAACTTTGAAGATGACGATTATCCTAGACGACGAAATCCGAGGGTATTCTGATTGCAGAATCGTGGATGGAAAATTATGCATTGTCTTCAAGCTAAAAGACTACTTTGGGTCTAACGTCAGTGAAACGTTGAAAAACCTTATCTCGATCTTGTAGTTAGATCACGATGTTGGTATTTACTTTTGTGTCTGAATTAAGAATCAGTAGCCGTGGCTATCATCATTGACATCCTAAGAGCGAAGATCGGCGTTATAGTGATTCCGTGTCATGTAAATTGTTTTAGCAACCCCTCGTGGTATAAGACTCGGATAGATGGAGAATGCTATGATAATTGTAAGCTGGAAGAGCAGCCCTCCCTAAGGGAATGAAATTCGAGAGTTCAATCATGATGTCTACAACAATGTTAGTTCCTGCGATGCCCTTTCTAGCCGGAGGTGAGCGTGGGGAAGGGCCAGACGAGACGAAATTTGGTACCGTTATTGGTGAGTTAAAGCTGACCAAACAATGAAAAAACATCAGACGGAAAAATGACATGCCAAACAATCTAGACTTACAACAGCACAATGAGCATCGGAGTATGCTAGTCGCCAAGCATGTGGGAATTAGAAAGAATGTGGTAGCAAGCATTCCAGGCTCGACCAAAATCACCACGCATGGGGGTTCACGCAAAATTGCTGATCTTGATGACTCCTAGCCGAGTGGACATCTGAATGTAGTACTCAATCCACAGAATCAAGTTCTTATCTGGATAATGAGAGTGCATAATTTAATATAATCTACGTTTGCAAACGTAAAAAGCTTGACGAATGGACATTTATTGTAAAGTGTCCCAGCCATAACTGCATGACCCAGGAAAAATTAGAAATATTGGTATAAGTGTTTTAGAGACTCCTTACCTAGAGTACGGATTCCATAATAGTAGGACCAGTAAGTAAACGGTATCAAAATCGGAAAAACCTGACCAAGCCTGGCCACTTATCGACTTGCCATAGTCAACGCTATTCGCCGCAAAATGCGTACAGAGATATCTATTCAAACATGAAACACACAAGGGTCAAGAAAGAAAAAAAAAGATTTTTGATGAGGACGTCCCCCCAAAAACACCTATATAAGATAGCATTGTTCTTGAACCGGTGCAGTGCACGCATCCGTCAGATTCTCAAGATAGCCGATTCATAGCTTCGGAAATTCAAGAAAGCGTTGCCTATTCGGATAAAGTTGTCACAGCCATGCTATAAGTAGATCCTAAGTCATACTTGTCTCTTCTGTATGATGTGAACTCACCATGGTGCCCAGGACGGAGAAATGGTCACCGTGAGTAGTACCGAATGTGGGACATGTTTGCTATAATCAACCACGTCTCTAAGACGAAAAGATCACGATCATTCAAAGACCCGGAGCCTGTGAAAATATAAGAGTGGGAAATGTCCTAGTTGTTTCATAATCGGTAGGCAACGCTAGTCACGTGTATGGTAGACATATCGCTGTACATGAGGCCTGATAGCCTCATTACAATTCGTGAATTCCCACACCGACTTAGGGCTTGACATACTCATCATGACTGATCACCTTCTCTAACCAGAGCTTCCTGAGACAGTGTGTCAAGGACTTTGAGTGTGCGTCCTACACCCAGTTATAAAGGTATCTAGAATCAGAAGTTCTGACATGTTTTCACAGTAAGCACTTTTTCTCGGGGGAATATGACAGACTCAAGCGAAATTTGAAGATTTTTCCATGTGATAAAGCCGATTCATCATGCGTCCACTATTGAACTGTCCCAACTTGTCTCCGTGTCACCTCAGATTGCAATTTGACTTCAAGAGCCTTGAAGAGCTCTTTGGCATAATTCTCGCCAAGCTAAGTGTTAATTATGTGTTTTATATATTGTTCATTAGGGCCTGTATTTGGACTATATCGCGTACTTACGTACCTTCACAAGGGATTTAAATTGCGCGAACCCCAGCTCTCCCGATCCAATCAGTCGAGTGCCATGCAACGTTGAGACCCCTGACTTCGTGCATGAAATGATTAGAAGTAAGCGCAATGGAGTGGCTGCGTCTTCTTGTGGTGTCGCGTCAAGGAAGTGTGAAGACGATATCTGTTTGATTTAGTTTTTCAATGATGATATGACTAATGAAAAATATATCTCACCAAGTTCATAGTGATACAGATAGGCCAGCGGTCTCTTCCATCCAAAATTTCTCCCTCACTCCAATAGTCTGCCAACTCAAAATCGGCCGCTTGATGCGACTGTCTTGTGTCCAGCCCCGACTCATCCATGCCCTCTTCACTGGGTCGCTGGGGGGCTTTATATTCGATGGGTCTTGTTAAAGGGACACGAGTATCCCAAAGCGCTGCTCTTGCAGCAAGGAACAATGCGTCGTAGACATTTCCGGCATCAGCAAGCACAATGCAATCGAGATTGAGTAACCAAGCTTTCTTGTGAGGTAATATGGTTAGGTTAGCTGGACGAAGCGAACAATGTCCCAATGTGGAATTAAGAAGCTGAGATAAATCATATTGGATATCATCTATAGAGGCAGGTGAAAGTTGTGAATAAGCTGAAGGCGAACTGTCCAAAGCCTATGAGCCTATATTAAAGCATATCTGAGGAAAGCTAACCATGTCACTGCACAGGATATTCGACCTCCGTCAATTCCATCCTCGCTCTCCACATCCTCGACTTCCAACCTGCTTGCGGCGAGAACTTCCGTCCCGCCTAAACTAACACGAGCACTGCCATTTGCTAAAGCTGCGACACCAGCAGCCAGTTGAAAATCTCTGTAATCCACCATAGAGCGTCCATCTGCGCGAAAAGGAGGATCAGAAAGCAGTGACGTTTGGATATAAGACTTTTCAGATTTGGAAGTCATTAAGAGCCTGTTACGGTCACACCATGGACCCATGTGTACGCGAATGAGTGTTTTATGGCGCTTAATCCTTGACATCAAGGTCTGTAAGTCATACCAATCGGGACGATATTTCATCGACTCACGACCACCATGATCCACGTCTCGAGTGCGACCTGGATCACGAATTCACTCAATAAGCGTTGTTCTTGGTATCAATATTCTCGTTTGGTAGTTGGAATCTACCATCCGGTTGTCCGTCCACGTCGCATGCATGCGTCTTTGAGACATTACAGCACGGAGGGTTCCACTTCTGTAACTTCAGAAACAAATGGATTTAAGAGAGGGCCATATAGCGCTATACGTCCTAAACATATCACAGCATTGAGAACTTTGCTCTCTGATAAAACTTGTTTATTGTCCACGATTGAAGGCTAGCGAATGACTCCAGTATGACTTTCCGACTTATATCATTGATTGACTCCTCACAGGCCATACTTTGAAGTATCCGACAGTCTCAGAGGACGAGCTCAAACCATATAACAGCGATTGGATGGGGAAATACCATGGCCACTCCCAAGTAGTTATTAAACCCAAGAATGTCGAGGAGGTTTGCTCAGTGGTCAAATATTGCTATAATAATGAGATTGCAATGGTCCCTCAAGGAGGAAACACAGGCTTAGTCGGTAGGCTCTTGCAGGTATCGTTTTGATTGTCGCTCAACTTCGCCTCCCAGGGGGTAGTGTTCCCGTTTTTGACGAGGTCATTATCAATCTTGCGAACATGAATAATGTTAGACGCTTCGATAAAGTCTCAGGAATCGTGACATGCGATGCGGGTATAGTCTTAGAAGTCCTAGACAATCATCTAGCTGAGTCAGGATATATGGTCCCCCTCGACCTGGGTGCCAAAGGAAGGTATGGTCTTGCTGATATTGTTTTTAATCTACATGAGTATCTGAACGACGTTTTAGTTGCCAGATAGGTGGAAACGTTGCTACCAATGCCGGCGGCCTTCGAGTAATCCGATACGGGTCATTGCGGGGCACTGTTCTTGGACTCGAGGTTGTTCTTCCCGACGGTCGTCTTCTGAACCTACTCAGCAAGCTTAGGAAGAACAACACAGGGTTCGACTTGAAGCAGATTTTTATTGGTAGTGAAGGAAGCGTGGGAATTATCACAGGCGTCACGTTGCTGGCTGCGCCTAGGTTGGCGGTGAGGAAATCTTGGTCCCTTGATATGTTTTCCCTCATCTCTGACTATTGAGATAGGCAAAGAACGTAGCGGTCTTTGCACTCAAGTCATACGAAGATATTCAGAACGCGTTTGTCAAAACACGCCAACACCTTGGTGAAATACTTTCTGCATTCGAATTTTTCGACCAGGCAGGGCACAAAATCCAGCAGTCCCATACATCAAATCCTAGAAAAATATTCGAGACGGGCACAGATGCGCAGTTTTTTGTGCTCGTAGAAACAACCGGTAGCAACAAGGACCACGACGACGAAGTACGTCATCGGTAAATACCTATACACAGAAACGATAATTGATGTCTGCACTGCAGAAACTTTCGGTCTTACTCCAGGATCTCCTCGAGTCAGAAACCATAGTCGATGGGGTGCTTGCTCAAGACAGCGCCCAAGTTGCATCCTTGTGGGAGCTGCGTGAAGGTATCACTGAAGCTGCGGGGAAGATGGGCAAAGTCTTCAAGTACGACGTGTCTCTACCAGTATCGAAAATGTACACGCTCGTGGAGGCGACCCGCGATCGCTTGCGCAAGGCTGGACTCTACTCAGAAACAGATAAGAATAATGTAGTCAAGGATGTGATTGGGTTCGGTCACTTTGGAGATGGTACGTCCCGCGATCATGTACTTTGTGATAAATATATTTAGAATGTGCCGTAGGAAATATTCACCTCAATGTCATCGCGGAATCATATGCGCCTGAAGTTCAGCGCGAACTGGAACCTTTTGTGTATGAGTTTGTCTCCAAGCATCGTGGCTCGATCAGTGCCGAGTGAGTATTGTCATCTAATTTGGGATGTAGCACCGCTAATACCGCCTCAGACATGGCCTGGGATTACAGAAAGCCCCTTACATCGGTTATTCCCAGGCGCCCTTAAGTGTTGAGTTCATGGGGAAATTGAAGAAACTGCTGGATCCCAAGAATCTCTTCAACCCATACAAGTTTGTCCAATCATCTGCATAATGCTACAGCTCGGAGCATTTTTGGACAAAGTGTAGTTTAATTTCACATTGCTAAGTATATGAAAGGATAGTTCAATGGGAATTATTAACCTAAGCTTTCCACGTATCGAGAAGGTCATGCCGACACGGACATTCTACCTCAGTCTCAGTTGCTCCAAAGACTCAAAGCTGATACTTAGATTGAGATTGTCATTCTTCTCCGGAAACTTACGGCATCAACGTCTTACAGATAGCAGCTGGCTGGCTGGCGTCTTCATGGACAACGGGGCCGTATAAAGGAAGTAATTCCCGACAATTCGACAATTGGCAATACCTCTCGGAAGATACGGCACCAGGTTGCTATAACTCCTTTATGTGCTATCTCAGACCAGCTCGAACGCCCTAGGGGTAAAGGGTCTGCATGTGACACTGACGCAAGAGTGTGAGTAGCACATGGGCGAGAATGCATTTTTATTGTGATTCTTTTTTGGCCCGCAGGACCGGAAACAACAAGATGAGAACGTTCCACAAACATATTTTAAGGTAAGGTCCACGGTGTAAGCGTCTGAGCGCCACCTTGCTATCTACCACCAGTGCATAGGGTTATTGTCATTGATGATGTGCTCAATGTGTCTGAGGGTGTGATAAATTACAAGATAAAAGGAACTCCTTAAGCAGGAGGAATGTGATCGTCCAAGTATTCCTTGGCGATCCCACTCCTCCCTTGTTCCAGGACGCTCGGTGGGTCCTCTCCAAGCCGCTGCTCCAATCCTTGGAAAGTCCTTTGTTCAAGGAAGTCGGCTACAAAGGACAGTTTAACGACGGCAGAAATGACAAGGGACGATATTGCTCACCTCCTGCACTCTCGGACATGCGTGTGAGCGCATCATCAGAGTTGCGGAGTGTCAGTGATGAATCATCCCCTGACGCCGATGAAGGGATGTTGTCTGGATAAATTGGCAGAATATCAGCGATGTATAACGGCGGAGGAGGTGATGGTGACGTACCCAGGCCATATCGTCTGGGATGTCTATATTGTCCTGTCGTGAGACTGAACACGGGCTGATCCAAGTCCCGTTCGTCTTCGTCTGCCGTCGAGGAGTAGAAAGAGAGGATGATCCATATAAGTGTGAATAGCTTATATCACTCATCTAATGTCTACATACCGTTGTCTGTGTTTGCTGGGCCTTCAATGTTGATGACGCGCTCAAAGTCCAAGACATATTTTGAAGGCCAGTATGGTTCTGCGCGAAGTGCGAGAAAGAGCTCGAAGGGAGTCACTATTGGGCGCAGAAACTCCTGAGGAAACGTCAACGGAATGAGATGGTGTACGCCCATAATATCAAAGATCATCCTATAGAATGTGCTTACCTTGGCATCAATCACGCTGTTCTCTGGGCAGGCTACCATCACAAAACACTCAACCTCCGTAAAGTTGGCGAGTTTTGATGGGCTAAGCTTCCCAACAGTCAGAGTGTATGACTTTTTGTTGTGCTTCCGGAGGAGAGCACGGAGGTGTGACAGTAAAGGCAAATAGGACGCTGAAAAGGAGAGTGTTGTTAGAGTGGTCTCCTGCCGTGATGGACAGGCTCGAACGCACCTACACCCAGGGTGCCTACCAGAATGCCGATGACGTCTGCGTCTCGGGCCTTTTGCACCACAGCGTATCGGCGCATCAGGATTCTGTTGGTACGCGAGGACTCAACTCTCGCCAGTGGAACCTGCGCAGTCGGGTCATACGATATAACCTACAAAAGCCAGTTCGTGAGTACATGGTGATCACACGACGCACACCATCGCGCGCGGCAAAGGTGAAAAAATTTTTTTGAGTGTACGGGGAAAAAAAAAAAACTCACGGTGTTCGCTGGATGGGTTATCAACAAGTTTGTAAGGCCTAGACTCTCTCCGCCGATGTAGAGGATTGTGCAGGAAGAGACGGGGACGGAATCAGGTAGGGTGTATCGTCTGTGGGAGGTGGGAAGCGGTGGTGGTGGTTCGGTCGGGCTTTGAATTTCAATAGGATCGCCTGAGTCGGCTGGCGTGCCGGACGTGGGGGGAGGGTGGGGAGGTGGAAAAGTCGGCCGAGCGGGGTAAGCTCGTTTTGGTACAAAGTCGTAGTATAATACCGAGCCCGGTGGGAACAATGGCGAGCGGCGGAGGGCTGCACACAGTTTATCTGAATGGAACGATCGTGATGAGCGGGAGCATAACATACAAACCCGACGGATTTACCTGCCAAGTGCACGTAGGCCACATCAGGAATAAGTATAAACCGTGTGGCCGAGTCTGTGCCTTCTTGTGAGGCAGAAGATTGGTTGAGGGCTACTTTTAGTAATGATTCTGCCGCATGGACGATGTCGAGGGGTGCTTTCGAGAAAACATACAATACGGGGATGTGTGAAGGTCTGAGAAGGTAAATAAACACTCGTTTGAGGGAATTTGAATCATGACAACATACTTGCTAAGACACGAATATCCGTAATGAATGAGCACCTCGGCTTGGACGTGCTGGGCAGCTACTTCGTCCGCGCAGCAGCTGGAGATCGGTAAAACACAGAGTCAGTTTCAGAATCGCGTCTGAGTGGGCTGTATGCCCAACTGTGTGATTTACCTTCCATATGGGGTGTCAGCGAGCACGTACAATGCGATTTCTTCAGAGAGTCTTGCTCTCAAGGATCGATATATGGGCACGCAGATATTCACTAGTTCATCAGGGAACTGTAATGCAACCTAGAAAATTACAGAGTGAGTCTACAGTTCATTCGTTTTAGTTTCTTAAAAATTTTACCTGTCTATATCCTCCGCTGAGAATCTCGCTTATAGTCCATTCCACTTCGAACAGGACTTGTACACGAGCCAGGTCCTCCCAAGTAGTGGGATTGGGAAAATATCTCGTCCCAGAAGCAGGCATGACCGTCAACCCACGAGTTATAACGTCTTCACCTGATGATGAAAATGTAGTATACAAAGCCATTATAATCTCTTAAATTGGTCGTGTTTGGATCATTTGCCTCCGCGGGGTCCAGCGGCTATCGGCAATTGCCGACGATAACCTTATTCTCTCCTCTGAGCAATGAGCGACACAGCTAATGCACAATCTACGGGCTCAATCATGTCACCGCCTGCCAAGACTTTGGCTCCTCCCAAGGACGATCCCATTACTGTCGAGGAGCTGAAGCTTTGCGACGGTACCACCTCAACGGCACCCGTTTACGTAGCCATCAAAGGTTTGTTTTTAAAACACGGTCCAATCAACCCATGCCTTCATTACGAATACTTTCCCAACAGGGACGGTCTTCGATGTCTCCGACAAAAGAAACACGTACGGTCCTGGAGGCTCATACCATTGCTTCGCGGGGAAAGATGCTAGTTTTGCTCTGGGATTAGGCTCGCTCAAGGACGAGGATATGTCTGCCGATTATAGCACGCTAGACACCAATCAATTAAAAGTTCTGGACGACTGGTATTCTTTCTTCTCGTACGTCGCTACGCAGCGCATCTCCTCTACCGCTATTCACTTAGCATACGGGCTTGCGCGACCGCAGGAAGAGATACAACATCGTCGGACGAGTCGTCGATCAAACGAACTAGCGATTATATTCTTAAAACTTCTGCAGTTTGCCGAGTGATTTTATTCGACCCTTTGTACGTTTGAAATAAAGAACGAACTCGATTGAAGGCCAACAGCATCGGTCCGGATATCGCCGCTGACGAAAACAATTATATACCATTTAATCACAGAGTTAGGTACAAGTATAGTGTGCCTGAAGGGGATTGCAAGATAACCGAGTTACTTCATATTTCACGCTCGCATTTTCCATTTGCTTCCACCTCATATATTGCTTATGAATTACAAACCCTCTGATCTTCCGCCAAGCGTAATTTCCTTATAAAGGAAGATATATAAAGGCCCCAACTTACAATTCTGATCTCGCTACGTAATTCATATGCGTCGCTAGGTGCATCAAACGTAGTAGGACCGTCATCTATTGAGGGATTCAGCCTCGTCGCACGGGTGTGATGCGCACGGCTATACTAAAATGGCCCATTGACTAATCTACAGTTTAATGCTTGCAACGTGTATTATTTTCTAAAAGTTGAATAGGACACGTGATGAGCACAGAACCGTCAAGGTCGCCGGACAATGATTACCTTTAGTCATGTGGGAATGGAAGAATGCCGGAGGGCGAGTTATTGTGGTCATTGGGAAAATGAGACCAGCGTTGGGTACAAGGGGAGCAAAATTTACCACGTAGTTATGATGTGGGCTGAAACATTGACTGATCCGTGTCGCAATGCTAACTTGATTCGTAAAGCGAGCAAACTTTTCAGATACAAGTGTTGCTTGTCCTTCCCATGCGGCGGAGCTTCTACCTTGGCAGCACCCCGTGACACGACAGTTGGTTGATTTATTGCCACACGTGAGGATTTCCAAAGTGATGATCGATGCGAAGCGGAGACGAGTATGAACTGTATACGCATCATGGATCAATGGGCTATCAAATGCGAGACCTGTCGTCGTTCCCTAGAAGGGAATTATGGCGTGCATGTGTGCTGCAGAACCTCATTGTCTGATCGAAACTGCGTCCCTGTCATCAAAGTGACATCTGAAAAGGAAACCAGTACGTGATTCGGCGCAGAGAAATGTGAAGGAACATGGGGATGAACATCCCATGCCAAAAGGGAGGTATATAGAACCAGTTTAGAAAGCCCCTTTGAGGGCGGTTTGAGAAGCCATACCGCATTAGGTGTATAACAACATGCTAGCTCCAGCTTCAGTTTGTTGTGCAGGTTAAGCGGTGGGCTGAACTACTTGAACTCAAATTCAACTTCAGCCGGGTCAACGCATGGCCAGTTCTTCGGTACCCAGCATTCTCATGGAGCCATTGTACTTTCAAACTCTATCGTGCATATCGTATGGAACCTTACGAAGACGGGATGTGACGTCGAGATTGACTGGTTGATATTTCTCTGCCGACTTTTTGCGTGGCTCCCGTAATATGAGAGATACGGTTCACGCTACTAGAATTACTTAAACGATTGCAAATGATGGTACCGGGGCGGGTAACGATAACGTTTTGCTTAAAAGAGGTTGCTAATTATTGGCTGCGGCCAGTCAGGTTGAGCCAGTTATGGCTGGCGCTTCCATTCCTGAAGGTTTGGCTCTGTGGCGTGCGACACTTCATTGGCGATCGGGGGATCAGGTAAACCGCAACATAGCCTTTAGGCGTTTGGAAGTGAGAGATGTGAGGGCCCCCTTATGGCGTCCTGGAGTCGATGCTTTGCCCGTGACTGGATCACATGTGCCAGAGTGCCACTAGCAGGACTGACTGCCTCACGTGGATGGATCATGTTAATTCCAGGCCCAACAATTGCAAGCCGTGCACAGCCTGACTCGGGTCTGAACTGCGGTGTGGCAATCAATGATTATCATCCGTTTGGCTGGGCCCTTGGCTGGGTGCTCGGGCCACCTCGAGTGGAATTCAGGCTCATATTGCCTGAACTTCGATGAACACAGTATCCGAGTCGGCTGCTGTATGGTGGCAGTCTCGCGACGGCGAACTGATGGATCTCTTCCTCATCCGGACATCGCCTCGGCAACCCCCGTATCGATGCGCGCAGGCGCCGGACTCGCAATGCTTAGTGCATCGATGCTCAAGCGATATGTTATCTGTGCTGCCCTCGCTTCGCTTGATCGAGCACCTCCGGAGAACTGGAAACCTGGGGGCTTTCAATCGCGATCTTCTCGAAGGGTGCATTCCTAGGAGAACGCGTTCCTTCTTGTCTTCCCCCTCTCAGTGGGTTTATCGGGACGAGGGGAGAGTGAATCTTGGGTTTTCCGCTTCATATTTGGGGGTCGCATATGTCTATCAGGTAGAAACATGCAAGAGACTGATTGTGTGTGTATGGTGTGCCCAGGAATTATAGACTAGCTGAGTTTTGGACATGAATAACCAATTCGCTAATTAACCCACACCGGGTCGATCAAGTACCCACAACACGGGCGCTTCCCACGGATCAAGATCCGACGGCAGAGTATTTAAGTAAGCTCAGACCTTGTTCCCTCCCCTC
>QFEC01073871.1:2830-24498 GCA_003316585.1 Gomphus bonarii | reverse complement strand
TTGACAGGGTTAGGTATCGGGTGTTGTGACTGGAAATTCGAAACTGGTGGGTCAGATGTAATCATTGTGAGAACGTTTCAGAGAGCATCATAGTCCCTATCATACCTTTTCCTATGTTTTCCGCGAGAGCGTTTGTCAACTTCGAGATCCTCTGGGCGAGAAAGGTATTGCTCTCTCCAAACGGGGAAGATCTGCTCGAAGTCTCATCGAAGAAATTTAAACATATGTGCTTTGTTATGATGCGCTGCAGCAACCGTTCATGAAATCATGGAATCATGGGATCCTTAGATAAAGGAAGAAATACCTTTTTGTGATTGGCAAGAGCGAGATTCAGTTCATCCAGCAAATAGCTCAAGCCTTCGACAACAAGAGCGAACGCATCGTTCCTTCGTGTCACGCTTTGGATAACAACTCCGTAGCTCTCCAAGAATGCAAGTAACGAGGATCCATCAGAGCCCAGGAGAAGGAAAAATTCGCTAGGGCAGATTAGAGATTCTAGGGAAATCTGTGAATAACAAGCAAGAATCACTAAGTATGTGACAAGCCTCTGTCAGACCTCGAAGTCATGTAAGCAACCCACTCCTCCACCTTTGCGATATAAGGCCAGTGCCATAGCCAACGGACGACTTCTCCTGCTACGTCCCGGTCGATTTTCAAGCTTCCCTTTTTTCTTGGTGTTCCGGGAAGCATGCTAGTCCCGGTCTGCATGCCCTCCTTTTATAGCCTTAGAAACTGTTTCCGTCGAAACTTCGCCACCAATATAGCGACGTGCTTTTCAAGAGATTTCCTGTAACGTTCCGCAGCGCAAAGGGTAGGAGAGCCAAGATATGAAAGCGACGGTGGTTCTGGATAGACGAAATCCAAAGTGATTGGTTGGGGGCTTTGGTTTTGAACGATTGAGGTCTTCCAAAATCCAAAGTCGGCCTGCTGCAATGAACTTCTTTGTTTTATCTAGGGTAGCGAGAGCCTTGCGTCGCCTCTCGGTCTCCTGAGCCTCGTTCAAGATTTGCCGGGCAGATTTAATCTTATTGTCAGCAGCAAGCTTTCTTATGCGTGAAGATCAGAAAGAAGCATCTAGAGCCGGTGGATGTTGTCCGAAGACTGAGGGCGCGGAAAATACAGTGCAGGGAGACGAGACAGATTGGGCATTGGAGGAACTATGATTTGGCACTAGAACAGTCTGAGCTCGACTGGTGTGGGTGGCGCTGATCAAGGACCGCAGAAAAGCAAGCTGTGAGGATTGCAAACAGATGAGAAGTTACGTGGCTAAGTGACACGGCCGGTGGAACAGTACGAGTAATAGCCGGGGTGGTGAACAATACACACAGGGCTTTGTACTTGCTGCACGAAGACGGACGCCACAAGCTGCCTTTGCCATCAGCGCTTAGGTGCCACTAAGCGTCACGTGACGTACGACCAAACTTGTCGATAGTCAATGGAGCCTTTTCACTTGCTTTCTAAGGGAGGGGCAAAGTTCAACAAGAAGCGGTTCGAGTCACACGTTAAGCTCTTCAGCGTACGTGTTTTCCACCCCCACAAGATACCTGCATTCATTTCGTTACTCTAATAGCCCTCTATTTCCTTGGACGAGGGAAAGAAGCCTGAACATTCTGCGAACGAGCTTCCTCTAGAACTTGATTTCTTTCGATATGCTAAAGGAGGGCCAAGCGTAAAGCGAAAGGCATCACATAGCAATGTGAAGTCTGTTGAATATGACGGCAGTGGAGACGAGGACGAAGCTGTGTCACCACAGGGGAAGAAGCGCAAGCTAGACGGACCTGACACGGCACCAAAACCTTCTAGACAGCGAGTCACGAGTAAAGGGAAAGATATCCCTAAACCTATAGATTCGTTCCAGATCCTGAAGGAACGCTACAATTGCTCATCGCTCATTCTGTCCAACCTCGAAAAGCACGGGTGGGAATCACCTACTGGTATTCAAGCACATGGTATCCCCATGTTATTAGAGGTCCGTCACCCGTTATGTACTTGTGCTGTCCCGTCGTATATTTTTGACTCTGCAGTCTCGAAACATCGCTGCTATTTCACCCACAGGCACAGGGAAAACCTTGGCATACCTTCTTCCAACACTCCTATTACTCGGTTCACCTATTTCTGCCTCATCTTCTGGGTCTTCCTCTTCTTCCGATAAAGGCAAAGGTGTTCGAGCCCTGGTCTTAGTTCCTACTCGAGAACTTGCACATCAGATACACAACGAGTGTTTAAAACTTGCTCAGGGTCGTAAATGGCGCATCACATTGTACAGTAGAGCGACAGCCGCCACACTAGCAGATAAAGCTGTTCGAGATAGAATAGGTATTCTTCAATCATTGCGTTACGGTATTATATTTCTGATACTTGTCTTCCAGACATCATCATTAGCACACCGATGCGACTTGTTGCATCGCTGAAAGAGGGGAAAATCGACTTAGACAAGTGAGCCCTTGCGTTCTTATGGACAGCAGGTCCTCAAACTTCTGATTAGTGTTCGACATCTTGTGCTTGATGAGGCAGACCGCATGCTTGATACCGAGTTTTTACCCCAAATACAGGAGATTATAGACTCATGCACACACCCCTCACTTCAAAAGTCAATATTCAGCGCGACATTACCGGCAGGGGCAGAACAAGTTGCTATGAGTATGCTTAAGGACCCTATCCGTGTCGTTGTAGGACTCAAGTCGGTTTTTATATCAGCTATCCATCCTTAGAAATAAAAACATTGACTACTAATCACACAGAGACACTCCTCTTCCTCTAATCCGTCAATCTTTGGTGTACGTCGCTGATGAGGCCTCTAAGCTACCCAGCTTAGTTAGCTACCTAACATCCACGGTATCCGTCCCGGCTCACTCAGAAAGTTCCACAGTTCCTCCACCTTGGGCGCCACCCATACTAATTTTCACTTCCACCCAACCACGCGCCACTTCTCTCTGCACACAGCTCATCCTCCATGGGATCCAAAATGTGGATGTTCTCCATGCTTCATTGACAAATAAGCAGCGTCAGGACGTCGTACACCGTATGCTTACAGGCGAATGCTGGGTCCTGGTGTGCACAGAGGTTGTCGCTCGAGGGATGGACTTCAAAGGAGTCAAAGGAGTCATCAACTATGATTGGCCCCAGAGTGTGCAAAGCTATGTCCATCGTATCGGACGAACTGGCAGAGCAGGGAGGGAGGGTATCGCGGTTACATACTGGACGGACGAAGATGCATCGTCCTTAAAATCGTCAGTGTCACCTTTTTTTTGGCTCTGTAAAACGTACCCTGATGTCACGCCACCTATTCAAGAATTGCAAATGTTTTGCTGCAGTCTGGCTCGTCTGTCTCCGAGTGGATGCTCAAACTTCCAAAACCATCAAAATTGAATAGACGAAGAATGGGCAAGGTGAAGCGCGGTGACGAAGTAGACACCTCGGGCAAGATCGGCAGAGCTGATGCCATTAAGAAGAGGTACCGATTATATTCTTGTTCCACTCAGACCAAACTTGATTATTATATCTTTTTAGGGACATGATTTTGGGATCCAAGAGGCGAAAAACCAAGCTGGAGAAGGTAGATAACGGCGAGTGGTCAGGATTTGACGAATCGGTATGACACCGTTTTGAATCTCTAAATGTGATCCTTGTAATCCGTAGTGTTCATGTGGGTGAACTCGGATGGTGCTATCTAATTTCACAAAACAAGTAATGTTCTGGGTATGAACTGAGGAAACGCAATTCAACATGTTCAAAGACAGCAAGTACTCGAATGCAGTTCACACGGAATGTCCAAGCGGGCGGTGGAAAAAAAAAAGGGTCTAGGCAGTCATCAATCCAATCCAGGCTTTCGATGTGCCGGGTTCTGGAAAATGTTGCGAAGTTGTTGACCTGGGATACTACAGCCCCAGATCGAGGCTGCGATGAGCACGTTCCCAATAATCCGAACGGGAAGTCTGAACATGCTGGAGTCTACTTATGAAAGTGAAGCCGGATTTCTATGCTCAAGAAGCGGGAGGCAAAGAATACGTTTTGCAATCAATCTGGTGGTAGGTTCGGAATGGCTGGTGGATGAGATGTTTGAGGATAACCGATACCGCGGTCACACTGAACCTATTGGTATTGATTGATCCGTACCCTTCTAACGCCCGAAAGGTATGCGGCATTTGCCGTGAGACAGTTTGCGCCATGGAGTCGGTATTAGGATTAATTTGGGAATGCTTTGTGTATGTCCCTACTATTTGATACTACCAATTACAATGTCCTTGGCGGAGAGAAAATAAATCTAGTCCATAAAATCTGCCAGAACAAGCATTGATACACTTACTGTTAGGACTAGTAATGGTACTAGGGTAATTACTGTACTATATCTGAGTTCTAATAGATAAGCACTGGTGTGGATGCTTGCTATGCTCCGCCATCTGTGTATGAGTCTGTGTTTGAGTTTGTCAACACATCCTTTATTACTTTAACACTTACCGGGCAATGCAATCGGAGAGAGGTCAGAAACTGTATAAGGCCAAAACATATGGTAATTAAACTGGAATGCAGAAAATGAACAATATAAAGAAATTTCTCCAAAACACCACCAATATCAGTAACACAAATTGGATTGCGACGCTTACAGTAATTGAAGGACACGGGTAGCCTTTCCAAGACGATACGTTAACCTGTCGGACCTCGCCAGATTATCGTTCGTGTTTGCCTCGCGTGGGAATTACATGCGTTAATGCTTGCGCGCAACTGCACTCGCCTCTTAACTCGTTTTCGACCTAACATGACTTCAGTCAAATTCACAACTTTGTCCTCAGAACATCGAGTGCATCTACCTAAAGAATCAGGTTTAATTCGTCTGACAGAGCTCGAGTCACAAATTTGCTCTCTACTAGATGACTTCACCCAAGTGTTACGTAAGGATAACCAGATTGTTGAATGCTGTATTGCGGGTGGATGGGTCAGAGACAAGGTGAATGTAATCTTACTGTCCATAGGCACTCTTGATGTTCAGACGAATAAAGTTACTTGGCCTAGAAAGTAACGACATTGATATTGCCCTTTCCAGCATGATGGGGTTTCCTTTTGCCACAAAGTTTGCTGAATATCTTAATGCTCGTGGGATACAAGTTACGAGAGTTACCAAGGTGGAAAGCAGGGCCGAGCAGTCCAAGCATCTGGAGACGGCGAAGGTCGCTGTGCTAGGGCTGGACCTAGACTTTGTGAACCTGAGAAGCGAAGAATATGCCGAAGGAAGTCGAATCCCTACCAAAGTGGTAAGCCGCTGTCGGTACTCCGACTTGCAACTTGAAAGCATGAAAGTCACGATGCACTCAGGGGTTCGGCACAAAACTTGAGGACACTTTACGGCGGGATACGACCATCAACGCTCTGCTTTATAATATTCACACTCACTCTGTAGAAGATCACACCCAGAAGGTTCTGTTTGCTGATTCAGACCGTCTGAGATGGTTACTTAGTCTAGTATCTCCTCTTAGGGTCTCGAAGACCTTCGCCACGGTATCATTCGCACACCTCTTCCTCCAAGACAAACGTTTCTTGATGATCCCCTCCGTGTTATCCGCTGCATACGGTTCTCCAGTAGGTTCGGGTATGATCTCGTCCCAGAATTAATAGAAGCCGCAAAAGATCCTGAAATCCAGGTCGGTGTGGCGTATTACCCAGTCTCTATTGTTGACAGTGTGTTCTCCAGGATGCGCTAATTTCTAAGATCACTCGAGAAAGAATCGGGGAAGAAGTTGATAAAATGATGAAAGGAATGTACAATGACAAGATGGGATTACTTTAGCATCTGACTTCCCCTCAACAGGTCCAGACCCTTTGCGCGCAATTCAGTTAATAGATCATCTTGCACTGCACCGAGCCATCTTCGCCCCACCTCCTTCTCTTTCACCGCCGATCACTCTGCCAGTGTTTGTGCCACTCCATACAGCTCTTGCAGCCTCAGCGATACTGCATCACTTTATCTCCCCAAAAACGACAATTCCTGCCCTCCCATCTACTCAATCACCCCCTGGACATGACATTCCATCTGAGGCAAGCACAGAATCGCACCATCCTATTTCCCCATCGTCACCATCACCCCTTCTTGAGCATTTACACTTACCAAAGTCCATACTTCTGAGCAATTTCCTGGCCGATTCGATGACAAAAAGGCGGTTATTTCTAGCCTCGGCACTCACACCATTTAGACGTCTGACATATAGTGAGAAATCGAAGACAAAGTCGGTTATTGAAGCTTGCATTCGTGAAGGGTTAAAAGTATAAACATTTTCCACCTCCCACAACTTTAGACATATTTAAGACTTTTTTCACATAGCTTGGAATCCAAAATCATTATGTTGATGGCATACCTGCACTATACACTGCTGCAGATCTTCTCCTCCAGTCCAAGCTGGAAATCTTGGCAAGTCCATCCCTTCGTGTATCAATCGGTGAGTTGAATCCCGTGCCTGATCTCTCCCGATATTAAATCAAGTCTCCAGGTCTGCTCATGCGGGATAAATCTGTGCATAATCCAAACACAGGTTCTCATTGGACATCATCTATGCTGTTTTCACTCGTTCAGGAACTCGCATCAATGTGGAATCCAGTAGAAGATACGTTCAATAGTACGTCATTAAGAGAAATTATTATTATTGCTCTGATGGTATCTAACAAAATTAGTCGATTCCGCCAATGAGGTCATCGCTCTCTATAACACTCTCGTAGATAAAATAGAAGAGCTTGATCTTCCAAATTCTTTGGAGGACCCGCCGCTACTAAATGTGAGTTGGACATTTTTGGCGAATGCCCTCGCTGATCAACCATACGCATCCTCACAGGGGCACGAGGTCTCGTTACTTCTTTCCAAAAAGCCAGGTAAATGGACGGGCCATGTGCTAGCTCAGATCGTGATATGGCAGCTTGGGCACCCACAGGGTGCTAAAGATGAGTGTGCGACATGGCTCAAAGAGGAAGTCAATACCGGTAGATTATCTCTTGATAGCACCCGGAGGAACGGTTGGGAACAACAAGGACTGGATGAGCCCCGCTCTAAAAAGGTCAAGCTGTCAAGGGACATGTGATTTTACAACGTCTTTATACGACTCCGTATCCAAATACAAAGCTAGGAATGGAATGGTGATCAAGCGCGAGCTTTTGGAAGAAATCGATAAGCAGAAGAGCGTTAGGTACGGGAAAGGCATGATGGTATCTGAAGTTGTCTGGAGCCTTCGAAGTCTTACTGGCTTCTTCAATTTCCATTTGAAACGATACTTCTCTTTCCGAATGAGACCTTCGCTACCGCCACGGCAAGCTTTCCCAATGGTATTGGAAGATCAAGAGAAAATCTGAGAGTCCCATTTTCGGCTGCTTTCAATGGCGAATGCTTGTTAATAAGAGTGACCACCACTGTGTCTGAATTCGTTTGACTGTCATCTGCAGCACTGCAGAGCGTCACATTAGCCTGGATTGATGAGCCACCACCCGCTACACGTCGAGCTTCAAGTCTTGTCTCTGCATGAAATGCGAAAAATGAAACAAGCACTAGACGAGACTTCGCACTGAAAGAGATTGATGTTCCAGTTGGTTGAGCCTCCGTTATTGGCGCAAGGACAATGACATTTGGGAGGTCAGAGTGGTTGAGAATCGAGGAGCCCAACGTGACTTGTACAAAATCGATAGGGGAACACGAAGAGACTGAGATAGGACGTCGAGGGACAAGCACAAGAGGTTTAGTGATTGGGAGTGTCTCTAGCGAGGACAGGTCACCCGCAGACGGGGAATGATTTCTACTATTAGATTGGGATGACCGATTTTCGGCGAGCGGCTTAACCGGTGTAAAACACTATTTTCATGACACGATGAAGAGGAGAAAAAGACTAGCGCGATCAACGTACCTCAAGATTTGTTTTCTTTCCATGTGGCTCCGGTGACGGAGTTCGAGAGGGAGGGAGTGGCCATTCCACTGCTAGAAGAGTGAAGTCCGTAATGCTCTCCTGCATATCACTGCTGGCAAGGGAAACATCTGTAGCACAGTCGCCATCCACGCCTCGCGGCGAGAAGTTAAACCGTGAACTTGGACTTTTGTGGCCACCAGATTCTAGGGACTCCGAGCTAAGGAGTGGCAAGTCCGATATAGAAGGATAAAAAATCTGATCCTGACTGGTACCTTCTTCTACTGCACTTTCTTCGAACACATCGGGGACAATAGAACATTTTTGAGAAGAACCCAAAGAAGGAAACGGGACCAGGGACTTGCTAGCGTCTTGCTCATCCTTTATGCAAGTCACTAGGATGTCACATAGATCATCTGAACAAGACTCGGAGGATGCCTCGATAGAGTCAAGATCGGGTGTCAGAACGGGCGTTTGACACAGGATACCCGAGTTTACAGATCCGGGTCTTACTTGAGATTGTGGAATGGACTTCGGAATCACTGTTTTACCGAGTTGCGTTGAACATGCCAGAATTGAAGATCCCCAAAGGGTTGCAGAAAGAGGAGTGTGCTGTTGATGTGATGTATCTGAGCGCGAGACAGACGTACTTGGTGATGGATCGTCGCAGTCTGGATCCATGTTCATGAATGATCTGCGCTTGGTCTCTGAGTCGAAAATGGTAAAATCCAACACGGGTTCACCCGAGCAGAGCAAAGGAGAGGATGCAGTAGCGGAGAGAGACATTGAACTAGTTATGGGAAAGGAGACTGGCGTGGGGAGCAGCTGTGGTGAGGTTAATAATGATGCAAACGGGTCATCAGTGATCCCTGGGCCTATCGTCTCAGATTCCCCTTGCTGGCGAGAGAATTGGTTTATGTCCAGTTCAGAGCGTGCACTTCGCAATTGTTGAAAACTGATGCTTTGTCTGAGACCCGAACGAAATCGCTGGCGTAGAGAGGGGCGAGTTTTCTGCCTATCACGTATAAGAATAGAACTGGATGTGGGTTATACTGCGACGCGCCTTTGTTACTAGTTCAGTCTGCCGTTTACTCCAAGATTCAATCTCGAGAGAATTAACAGATGTACGATCCTCTCTACCGCCACCACGCAAACCTTGTGGCTCTTGTACATTTCGAGACATTGGGATAAATTGGTTTTTGTGTTTTGAAGCATTCGAGGATGAATCAATCGGTGGCTCTCTAAGACTGCAAAAAAAACTATCATCTGGTGTACTCTCGTACGATACCTCATCTTGAGCACAGTCTACACGTCGCGGATAAAAGTATGGAGCAGGACGAGGGGGCAATCCAGCACATGTCGATAAGAAAGACGAGTTGGGATCTCCCAGGTCAGGTGATATAGGGAGAGTCGAATGTGCATCAGGATGTTTGGAGTTGTCGAGAAATGACAGCACAGAAGGACGAAGCAGGGTACGCCAGAAACGACTGCTGCCTTTTCGAGCATGATCCGCTATCAGAGGAATTCCATCCGACACGGTTCGCCCCCAGCGGCGACCCGAGCTCTGGACTTGATAACTATAGTTTCTCTTTCCATGAGCATTCTTTCCCATGTCCATGAAGGATGCTGATGAAGGTGGGCGTGGAGGGAGGGAAAATGTATGAGGCGAAGCGACAGAACTAGGCGGTTTCACCCAAGGAGACGAGAATGAACAAGTTGTGGTTACGCTACGAGCAGAAGCCTGGGAAAAGGGGTGTAAATGCAGCATATTCAAACTACATGTATCACTAGGCTGGGAATATTCCGTCAAGCCCAGGCTGTCGACGGAGTGACTGATCTTCGCAAAGTGCACAGTAGGAACTGATGATGAACCCAGACAAGCTGGTTCCGAGCCCTGTTTTGGACATTTGACATTGCAAGATTCTTCAAGGGGAACAAGGCGAATGTCAGAATTGACGATCTGTTCAGTGAGAGAATCAACCTCAAGATTTGGCGTTTTCGAAGCTATGGAAGCTGTACTCCGCGATGCTAACGAAGTAGGGCTTTTTAGCTCATCCAATGATAACCGTGCAAGGTCGAATGACTGGAACATAAAGATCAGTGGTCCTCTCAAACCTCTGATCACGTGATGTGTGCGGCAAAAAATCACTGTACATGCTAACTAATTGTACAGTTTGTTGGGTTCATCTTCTGAAATTTGGTATTCAACATCATACACCTAATTTCTCCACTTTCCATAGCCAAAATGGACCTGAAGATAGAGGAAGATCTAGATAGGCTGCCAGGCAAGCTAGTGCATACTGAGGTGCTTACCAACAGGATCACGGGCTCCATGACCCGCCCCTGTCCATGTGCCCAGTACACCCATTGCGGAACCAACTGCACCTATCTGAATGCCTTCTGAGCTGCATAAACTGGATTATTTATCCAGGGGATCAAATGATAGAGTAAAGCTTACAGCCACTCGGTCTCTCCATCATATGACGATATCTGAAAAAGTATGTCAAGATAAAAAAAATTGTGAGAAGACAAGAAATACTCGCATATGTCCACCTGATTTGGTTATCGGGTGTCATGCTAACGGTTCCCTCAATGCGAGCTTCGTTGCTCTAATGTACTACTCATTACCAATACCGGTTCTATACAAAAGGAATTACTTACTATTTCGCCACCCTTAGTCGTGCCAGCAAATTTGATGATAGGGCGCTCGGGGTGAGATTCGCAAGGCAAATATCCAACTACGCGGAGATGGAGAGCGATGAGCCTGATAGCTTCTTGGAAACCCGGTTCTTGAAAGATGGCGGGGTTCAAAACGGTCACGGTGGCCGGGGTGGCCGTGGGGGTATTCAATGACTATCACAGATGGATGAGAATGCGGAAGTCCTTGTGAGAAGGGACCTACATTAAAAGCTACCGGAGTGGAGTAAGCTTAAGTGATAGTTCTGATAGAGGTTCCAAAACTTACCATACAGATCCCTAATACAACAGGCAATCGCAACTTGAAACCCTTTAAAAGCAGGATAAACGGAGGGGAAACTGACCTATAATCCATAAAGCATACATATCGGTACCAGTAGCCCTCCACCCCTGCCCAATCTTTCATAGTTTCGTTGACGCCGGGTGCCGAATATGGCCTTATAGCCGGTAATCCTGATGGAGGTCTTACCCGTTGCCATAACTCCATGACATCTGCAAGGTTTAAAGTGACAACATTGATGATATGGTCTATATGAATCCAGCTGGCTTTCCCTGGGTGGTTTCTTAAGAAAGGTCCCCAATCGTTGTCCTCCCTGTATTTCCGAAGGTCATAGACAAATGACCGTGACGCAAGACGCATAATTTTTGAATTAGGCATTCTTGTTTCCATGGTCGTTAATCCCCAGTAAACATGTAGTTGAGCGAGTAATTCCGCGACATCAGGATCGCTTAAAGTTGAGGTTTTGAAGCTGGCCAGGACATCTCCTCCAAAAACAACATGTGTGATCCAAACCAAATCCCGCGAACGATCTATGAGGCTTGGAGAGGGGCAGCGGCATATCACATCTGCCAATGTCTGAAGAACTAGCTTCTGCTTTTCAAGCGCCAATGTGACGAAAGGTTTCTGACGGTTTACGAGAAGTACTTCTGCATGCATTCGACGTTTCAGCTCTGCAGACCATGGGTAATCCTTCGGCTCGCCCCCATATATTTTGAACGTTGGCCTAGGGTCGTCAAATCTGGCAAGAAAAAGGTTTCGCCATAGGTGTTGGTCCACAGGTCGATGGATGAGATCTCGAAAAAACGAACAAGATTGAGACATGGCAGAAACGGTAAGAGGATCAGTCATTGTGAGGATCCTTTCATTGACCTCCGCTGGGACCTTCAACATCCCAGGTAAGTCGCGCATGGCAGAAGAGGATCAGACCACGATAAGCAGACGTAACGAGTTTATATAGGCACAGGGTTCCAACTCCGCTCCTCAGCCATGCATTCGGTGACTACCCTCCTGTTTTGTTTTTCGATTACTTATGCCTTTCAATTTCCTTTCTCTCTCCCCTTCTTACCTGTTCCCTTGTCCACTGTGCAACCTCATAAAGTCGCGATCATTGGTGCTGGTGCTGGAGGTTCAAGCGCTGCGTTCTGGCTTGCCCGAGCTCAAAACAGGACTCCGGAGCACAGCTTTGACATAGATGTATTTGAAAAAGAAAATTACATAGGTGGACGTGCGTTACTTTTATTGATATATATATATGGGATCTCACTATATGCACCTTAGGGAGCACTATTGTTCACCCTTATGGGTCTCTGCAGTATGAACCTATGGAACTCGGAGCCTCTATCTTTGTCAAGGCTAATAAAAATTTATGGCGTGCCACTGAAGAGTTCAACCTATCACTGGCAGACTTTAAAGGTGAAGACGGTGAGATGGGGATTTGGGATGGCAAAGAATTTCGTTTCCGTGTGAGTAGCTCCGCTGTGTTCATTAATTCCATTTGAAGCTCATTCTTCGTCCAGGCAAACCAGAAAAGGGGTGGATTTGGCTGGTGGGATTTGGCTAGGCTACTATGGCGATACGGTATTGATGCTCCACGACGTTCACAATCATTGTTTGTAACTTTCTTTGCTACCTATCGTTGTGTGTTAACATGCGAACCGGATGTACAGGGTAAAGAATTTCCTAACCCAGTATATGCATGTCTATGAGTCAACAACCCCAACTTGGGAGCACGTAGCGAGCATTGCAAGCTATCTCAATTTTACCGGAACTGCTTCGCTAACAACTGAAGAATTTTATAATGCGCAAAAAATCAATAAAAGATATACTAGTGAGATTGTCGAAGGTAAATATATTTCGTTCGCTAGTCACACTATAATTCAACATTCAATGCTTGTCGAAAGCTATGACTAGAGTGAATTATGGTCAGGTAGGACGTTCAGGTGGATGACTTTTCATTCCACATCTCATTACAACAGAACATAGATCAGATTCATGCACTAGAAGGAATGGTTAGTCAAGCCGCGGATGGAGCTACCGGCGTTCAAGGCGGAAATTTTAAGATTTTCGAACAATTCTTGGCTCATTCAAATGCAAGGTTGATGTTGAATACGACAGTATGTATCTCCTGCTCGGTCCGGTATAGTTGAGTACTAACACCTGTGGAACACCCCATTAGGTTGAGTCGCTGACCCGAAAGTCTAGTAAATGGATCCTTGTCACGACAAACGGCGAATCTCGCGCATACGATAGTGTCATTCTTGCTGCTCCTTTCCATTCCACTGGTATCACAATTACTCCTCCTCCTCAATTTCCTATCCCCGAGCAGCCATATGTTCACCTTCACGTGACGTTGCTGTCTACTTCATCACCGACGCCTAATCCAGCTTATTTCACTCTTCCGAATAACACGGTCCCACCAACAACAGTTTTAACTACTTTTGATGGGTTTGTGAACGGTGGTCCAGTCCCTGAATTTAATTCTTTGACGTACCACGGAAAAACTACTGGTCACAATGGAAGACCAGATGAATACCTTGTGAAGATTTTTTCTTTGAAAACTCTTGATGATGCCTGGCTTCGGAGTGCATTTGGTAGAGTAGGTTGGGTATATCGGAAAGAGGTGAGCGATGACCGTATGCTTTTGCTATTTCTCATCAACATACTTCTGTCAAGTGGGATGCCTATCCGCAACTCCTGCCAATTAGTATTTTCCCTCCTGTTAAACCAGATGAAAGCTTATACTATGTCAATTCTTTTGAACCGTATGTTTTCCAAGTTGCTAGCCCAGGACTCATACACTGACGCTTTACCAGGCTGATCTCTACCATGGAGACAGAAACGGTACGTTTTTTGGTACTTCGTTTGCCTTAATAATCTTTTCCAACATATCGTTTGTCAGGTATCTTCCTTGAATGCGGTTCGTTTACTCCTCACAGACTTATGGGGTGCAAACGCAACCAGTTGTCCGGAGACGGAGAATGGTTCGAATGGTACAATCATGAAAGGTTGGGATTGTTAATCAAGGATGATATCGATATCCAATGGAAGCATATCTATGAACCTTCTGTCGATTAGTACTGTAATATTTTTCTTGTGGAATTCACCAAAGTATACGCGAGTATCTGCCGGTCGAAATTCCAATGTCATAGATGAACCTGAGAGATCCTCCAGTACTATAATGCTATAAACATTTCGATGCTCAGCTGTACAATTTGCCGCCCACTGTTGGCTGAGTGCGCCGCAGTATTGGCTCTGACGCGGAAAACGCCGGTATTTGCTGCAAAAGTTATTAACACCGACAAGCTCGTCCTTCACAGTTACGAGTCATGCCAGTGAGTATTCTGCCCTGCCAATCTTCCTACCGTATCTTTGTTCTCGTATCATGAGCACTACAAGTCTAATTTGTTGCTGTGGTTTGATGGATGCCAACCCCAAGTGTTAGATGACGTTAATAACTAACGCTATTCCTTGCTTAGGATCCTTCGACCTTCCAGCGGTTTGTAGAAGTCGGAAGAGGTGAAAGGTTCTTTTTTTTTTGTAGAGTTTGAAACTAACCAGTATTTGCCCTCAGGAGTCCTATTGAGATCGGGCCCCTATGAAGGCAAACTAGCGGTCATCGTGGAAATTATTGACCACAAACGTGTAAGTTGTTATATATATATTTATTGGTTCAATGCTCCGTTATAATCTACCTGGTTTATAGGCCGTCATTGACGGTCCTACCACTGGTGTACCACGCCAATCATTTCCCTACCGCCACCTTGTGCTCACGCCCCTTTCCGTAAAAATTCCTCGTGGTGCGCGGTCAGCTGTTGTGCGTAAATTCATAGAGAAGGAAGGATTGGTCGAGAAGTGGTATGGTTGACTCTAAATTATCACATCGTATCACTGATCTCAACTTTTCGTACAGGAACAACTCGGCCTGGGCGAAAAAACTCGAAAATATCAAGCGTCGCCGCTCTTTGAATGATTTTGGGCGGTTCACCGTTACATTGGTTAAAAGACGTCGGGGGTACCGAGTGAGGCGAGCTGTGGCGAAGATGGCCAAGGCGTGAGCCCTGCAAGAGTGGTTATGCGACTATGTATCTCACACATATATCCCATGCTGCTTCTTATGAACCTGTGAATCATACTTCAAGTCGAGTGACCTTGGCAATACTTGAATATTTCTCTAGCGACCTTCCAGGTTTGCCTATACATATCTGATGATCTTGTAGCTGGCCCATGAGTATGGCAACTCATCATTGCTTCGGACTAGTATATGTACTAACACAGAACTTGGATTTCGACTAGAATACGAGCCCTGCTCTAAAACAAATACGTACCAATCCCAGTAATACGCAAATTACAGCATTTAACTAACGAGAAAACTATATGTATTCAATATTAGTATGATGACCATTCGCCAAGCTATGTCTCGTATATGAAAGAAATAATTCTGGTATCATTCCGACTGCGAATATGCTGAGGATATCGACTCTATAGAATGTTCGGTTTGTTTGATCTTCTCACGGTCTTTTCCTTGCTGATTCATTACTATGTGGCTATTGATACCATCCTCAACAACTATTACGCTGCGTCGGTCTTTCGGTGGATAAGTATGATCCTTTAAGTTGTCCCGCGGAATTTGTGTGACGATGGAGAGCTTCTTAGGGGGATTCCATTCGTGAAAGTGACGTCGTGCTTCGATATAATCAGCAGCAAATTCGCCAATCTAAGTTCGGTGAGCATGAGAAACCAAAGAACCTCTGGAAATTGATGATATAAATACCTCTGCCTCATCCATGCCGACTTCTTCAGCCTGAGCTGTAGCACGAAGATGGAGACCAGGAACCATATTGAGACCTTTAAGTATGAGCCAGGTGACTAGAAAAGCTGGTCCAAGTGTTGGAGTGATATTGTATTTCTTAGATATTTACTCACTGTATCCAGAGCAAGCGCAGATGTAACCAAACTGCTTAGTGAGTAGTCCCCTTGACAAATACTTTGTAAACCGAGACAAGCTACCAAAAATGATGACATACCAGTTTTTCTCCACCCAGCCTCCCATAGATTGGGATACATTGTCGAGTGCTATAACAGTTGAGTCGGCAAAGATCGCATTTGCGAGTAATCCCACTGTGCCCCCAATTGCGTGCACCGCAAAGATATCAAGGGCGTCATCGATTTCGATGAGGAATTTAACTGTCGACCGAAACGTCAACACTCCTATAAGTATAAACAACATAGAACGTACTTTTAGTGGAAAAATTACAAATGGCACCTGCAACACTACCGATAATTAGGGAGGCCCATGGTGACACGGCGCCGGAGGTTGGGGTAGCGGCAACAAGGCCAGCGATGGTGCCGGTGCAAAATCCTACCATGGTCCATTTTTTCTGGTGACGATATTCAAGAAGACCCCAAGTAATGCCTGCCGTGGCGGCACATATAAAGGAGTTCCATGCTGCAACAACTGCACGGAGATTGGCCCCAAATGCAGAACCTGCATTGAATCTGCAAGATCATGTCAAAAATATGAAGCAATGTAATATCGATATCCATACCCCACCCAACCTGCGATACAATGAGTAATTAGGAGCCTTTACTCTATTACGACCTACCTAGCCACAATATCCATGTCCCAAGCACGATCAACGTTATGTTGTGCGCACGAAAATTCAAAAGCTCTTTCTCTTGACGTTTTCCCAGGAAGTGTGAGTACACGAGGCCAGACACTCCTGAACCGATCTCGACTGGACCCCCGCCTGATGTCTACCCTGAGCTTCCGACTTACACCAGATAGACCGAAACAGAGAAACACACCTGCAAAGTCAACCACGCCCTTGCATAAAAATTAGTCTGTCGTAACCTTTCCTTGCTAGAGAAGACTCGCACCCATTTCAAGGCCCAGCCATTTACGTTCCAAGCCCAACACGCCAACGGACAATATACAAATGTCGTCCACAGGAATGCAAACGCCATAGCAGGTAACATTCTACCGCGCTCGACCACGGCTCCAATAATTATGCCTACAGTGACTGCAGCGAACTCCATCTGGATGAACGCAAACAACAGATCTGGAACGAGGGAAGAACTCGCAGAGGGGGCACCCATGACGTTTCTTAGCCCGATATGGGCGAAATTGCCTATAAATCCATTTTTGCTCGTAGGAGAGAACGCAAAGGAATAACCACAAAGAAGCCATTGAATAATTACGACAGAATTTGCAGCGCAGACTGCCCATGCCACAGAGAGAGCAGATTTTCTCCGAGCGAGGCCAGCATAGAGGAAAGCAAGCCCGGGGACCATGAAGCTGACCTGATTCCATACTCGTTAGGAACTGGGGTGGAGAGACAATTGAAAAGACACATACTAGCGCACCACAGATGATAATGAATGAGACATCACCTCGGTCAAACCTAAAGGAATCTCATCAGGTAGGAAAATAGGCATCAAACCGCGAACCGTCATACAGTTGGCTATCGGAACCTATTTTGGGAGAAGTTTGGGACCATCAGTTCTGTAGATACGTAGGCAGCAACAGGGCGTACTCATGGTGTCAGCGGGAATTCGAACTTGTAAACGGTACGAGTAGGATATCCCAACATGTTTTATATGTGCCAGAGACACTTGTCTCATGATTTCCATGCAGTAGGGACGGGTCAGTTCTCTGACAATAGTACCTAAATATGCAGCGATATCCAATTTCCAATTTGTGGTCCTGGCTACAGGCGGCCCAAACCGAAATTCGGGAGTAGAACCCTAGGCAACCCGAACCAGCTTCGGGGAATAACTCTGACGTACAATCTGCGTTTATTGATTCAATACATATCACGTCTTTTATTCACATTGTGTATGTGGTGCCTACAAACCAGGCCAACCACCCTTGCGTTTCTGTCGTTCTTCATACAAGTCATGCTGAGACAGTATTTTTTCTCGGAGATTAGATACCTTTTGCAACGGCGGCTCTTCTATATACAGATGCTACGGGGAAAATTAGCACTAGACGCACGAAGATTTAAGAAACATGGTTTACCTGTGCTCTCGTCTGGCCTTCTGAGGCACCTTCTGAATTGATGATAACTTCGATGCCAAGGGAGTCTACAATATCTTGCGGTAAGACAACAGGGGGTGTAAGAATAAGTGCGTCTGAATACTGAACAAATTGGCATACGTCAGCTCAGAAAGCACTTAGAAGAGGTGAGAGACTCACTTTGCATTGGATGATCGCTAGTGCTCGCTCCAATAACGCTAGTAATGGTCTTTCCCCCATTCGAGCTTGCACCACCTCATGATAACAATAAGATATTATACAACGTTCAGATGATAGGCTTATCACACCTGGTCTGACCAAATGCCCACGACAAGTATCACATCGCCAGAAGCGCATTTAGCTCGACGAAGGAGTTCAACATGTCCTGCTCCAAAGCAGTCCCAGCTGCCTCCGATATATACTATCCTTTTCTGGCCAGACCAAACCCGCCGAATGACCCCATAGTCATGTTCAGAGGAGAAAGTATCATAGCGAATAACAGGGTACGTGTAAGGCACCGCGGTAACAAAAAGATCCATGAGCATTTGCAGTCTCGCATGCTCAGTTTCAGCCAAAGTCCACTCATTAGGCCAAAGTAGCCGCTGGATGAGGGAGGTGGTTGAAATGCCTTCAGTCCGCTTACATTCCTTGTATTTTCCTGTTGTTCTGAAAGCACCATAGCAGTCGTTGCCATCGGCGTCCTTAAATATGGAAGATAAGTAGGCAAGCTGCTATGTATTCGATGAGTTTACTCACCAAAACGATATCGTCGCCATGTACAACGAAATCTGGCCCCATGGTTGTTAGCGAGACCACTAGGACCACTTTTAATCTTGTGCACCGATGTTGTAGCTCCGAATAACGTCAAAGCTTGTGATATATGGCACATTCTCTACCACCTCATCTATCCAGCGACATCCACGGAGGGCATTGTACCTGTACGTGTATGAATTAAATATTTTTTCAGTCTGATGCTCTTACTAACCGCTCAGTTTCGTCGAAAAGGGGTGGTCCCTTATTTCTGCAGTCGTGATCAAACGAATAGGAAAATTCCTCAGAGTTATGTTCTACATACCTAAGAATTTCCTTGTCTGAATGTACTCCAACGAGTATACGGGGATTTCGTTCCCCTTCAATTAAAAATAGAGCTTGGCGAACTGCATTTGCATGTGCATACTAGAGGGGCAAGTGTCAAGTGAGTATGCACCGATGACGCTGGAATGGAAAATCCAAACACATGAAATCCGTCAAAACAGCCATCAAACCTAGCGAATGAGAATAAAACATCTCATGCCAGCGGTATATATCGATGAGGAGCTCACCAGAGTGAAACGGGCATGAAAATGGTTAAAAAAGAAAACCAAAATTGCAAAGTGTGACATGTAATGTGACATAACATATGATTTGACCCAGAAATATGTACGTAGGAAGCTATGTTCGTCAACAACCAATCGCCTTTGACACCGCGCTATACACATTTGTTCCCTTTTTTTCTTCAGGTTGAACAGGAAGTTCATTGTCGTTCTGTTCACATTGAGGCAATGTCTCGAGGGGAGTTTGAGTATGTAACAGACCGGGTGGTGATACATGGGACGCAGATAGCTCAGCTTGCTCGTTTGGATAAAGACGATGTAGTTGTGGCGGTACAGGAGACACTTGCATGTAGTTCGAGATTACATTTAGTGACGTGTGCACCTCGGTCTCTGGAGTTGGCGGCAGAGATGGTTCCAACGCCACCACCGAAGAACTATATCGAGGCGTGTATGCACGAGGCGCATGAATGTCCAGCTTAGTGTGCTGTTTCGGTGGAAGAGGCGGAGGGACGTCAGTTTGAGCGGTAGGAGAGCTAGCATAGACTTGTATAGCAGGGAGTTGAGGTGGTTCAGAACAATATCGTGGTATTTCATCAGCAAATGTCTGTTGCGAACTATGGCGGTCGCGCTCGGACCAATAGGCAGGACCACGAGCTTTTTCTTCGTGGTATCCATATATCGACTGTGGACGACTTATGGAACTCGCAGATGAATATGTTGCATGTCTCAGCACTGGAACTGGGGTATATGCGTCGGAAATCGGTGCTGCAGTCGACGCAACCGCTCCAAGGCCATGTGACCAGCTGAAAACACCCATTCCTGAAGTAGCAGCTGCAGCATTTAGTCCAGGTCTCGCATATGAGTCTCCCATGCCTATAGGCGGTGGTCCATAAACGTAGGATGGTGCACTGCGGTATCCACTATGCATAGAAAGTGACAAAACCGCACGCTCAATATCAATTGCATTAGCATAGTTCATGCCATTCAACCTTGCCCTTGATTCTGCTTCTCGAGCTATTCGATGTTGATTTTCTTTGTCTCTTTCACGTTTCCCAGAGCGGCGAGATCGGAAGAGAAGCAAGAGAAGCGCCGCGAGGAGGATTGCGGCAACGAATGAAAGGGGAATTGCGATGGCGGCAGCAGCAGATGACGAATGTGACGGAACATACGTAATATCCGTGCTCGCTGGTTCTGGCGAACGTACGATAATCAGTCAAACTAGAAAGGGTTGTCGAGACAAAATATATACGGAAAGTGTTTGAAGTCGCGGTAGTATTTGCGTCGGATGCGTTATTGGCCACTGCGCGACACTCAGCAATGAAGTTCGAGGGGTGTTAAAAAAATAGTACTTACGGGCAAGGGAAAAGTTGGGTGTGTAATACATCGTACCTCTATCGTCCTTCATCACAAGGAAGTAGTTGCTGTTGTGAGTGATGTTGGGAACCGCACTGACGCAATAGTGTTCAATCGTCTTCGACTAGAGTTACTCTGCACGCACAGTGATATCGAGTATTCAGTGCCATTCTGCTCGACTGAAGGCCACACCGCCGTGCCACAATCTGTGCTGTTGTCTGTGTTGGTGCTGTTGTGATGGGTCCCAGTGCAGATAGTGAATGAAGGAGAGACGACCTTGTCCGACGAAGACCTGCTGGACCATTAGCTCTATAGCTCTATGAACACAGGTACATCGTATGAACTTCACCAGATAGCCTGAAGAGTATCCCCTGGGATATAGACGTCTCCAGTAGAAGGACTATCCCATGTCACGTCTGCCAAAACTGTAGAAACCAATGTAGTCACGAAAGGTAAAAAACAGGCGATCGGATATTGGAACAAGTATTGCATGTCAAAGAGGGGAGACCAGCTCAAGGTGTTTGTATAGATTATTAGCCCGTCAAGGGTGCCTGGGTATAAGAGGGTATCGAAAAACGCCAATATACCAACTCCGCCAAGAATTGGGGAGGGCCACGCTCTTCCTTGTCAGACTTCGTCTTGGAATAGGTAAAATCGGTCAGCACACTGGGACCCAAACGAACTCAAATAGCCTTACACTCGCTTTCTTTTTAGCATTAGGTATAGATTATGCCTGTGATTACCGTGGATGCAGTATGCTTCCGATGCCTTGTTTCTGAAATTGCATTTATAAACATGTCTAGATCCTTTTTGATATGGATGGGTAAGATTGCAGTCTTTACCGGGTAATCGATAGCCTCCTCATTCCGTGCTAGGACACTCGTTGCTTCCACACCCGGTGTGATCAGTGCCTGGCGTACCTTTGGGAAAAATTATGGTTTTGATGCCGAAGCTGCTATTGAGGGTATGTATACATGGCTTGGTCTCACGTTCTTGCAGCTCATACTTCCCGTCGTTGCAGAGACCCATGGCGTGCGGCTCTGGGACTCCCTCAAATTATGGTGTAAACTAGAAGACGAAGCTGAGCTCAAGGTATGTGAACCAACCATACGCCTTTCTTTTCGTGTCTAGACTCTCAG